>BQNB010024421.1:1101-18046 GCA_026074375.1 Tanacetum coccineum | reverse complement strand
AAACGATTTGATGAACAGACTTAGGCACCCTTAAGAATAAGTTTATGTACAAAAACTGCTTGAATCTAGGTCCAGAATACCAAGTGAAACAACGTAAGGACGTGTGACTTCGAGTTTAGCTACAAGACTCGTTAATAAAGAAAAGCGCTTCTTGGGAGGCAACCCAATTTACTTTTCCCGCAATTAGGAGTGTCATGTGTGTTTTAATTCTTTACCTTTTGTTTGATTATGTTTGAACTATCTTGTAATCATGCTTTGTTTGTCTTTAACCTCGTCTTAATTTCAATCAAAAGTATTTTGCAACAATAAGTGTAGAGGAATTTATCCGGCTTTTGAGCCAAGTTCAAACATGTTAAATAAATTATTTAGATTAATTCGCGTCATATGATTGAATTGTTAAATCTCAGGTTTTATGCAGCTATTTGTACAGGAATTAACTTATGGAATCAAGTGCAGGAAATTTTTCATCAAAAATAAAATTTTTGTTTTCACAGACTGTGGAGACGGCGTCACGATTTACACGCGACGCCGTCACCACGACACCTGTGACGAGGTCACACAATCCCTGACGGCGTCATACGCCCAGGTCCAGAAAACTCTAATTTTTTAATTATTTTTGAAAATAAAATTTGCACAACATTTAATATATGTATACTTCTGTTATAAACCTGCAAAAACCTAATGAGTTTAACTATTCTCTTGTTAGGAATAAAGGCTTCTCAAGTTTGTACTGCTGAGTGTAAGAGTTTCTACTGCTGGTTGAAGAAACTACTACTGCTGAAGATTAGAGAAAATAATCTAAGTCATTAGTACTGTTAGTGTTATAGTTAGTACTGCCCGTACAAAGTGTTAGTACTATTAGCTTATTATTATTGTTAGTATAATAGTTAGTACTGTTAGTTATATAGTTAGTACTGCTAAAGTGATATGCATGAGATATATTAGGAATATATATGCATTAATCATTTGACGCGTTTTGTAAGCCCATTAGGGTTTCTTTGGTGTATAAAAGGAACCCTACGGCATAGATCTAGATATCAAGTTTTATATAGTTTTCATAGCAAATATAGTTAGTTTCAAAGTTATTATGTAACTTTGATTGTGTTTAATATATTAAAAGTTTAGCAAGATCTTGTTCTACTGTTTCATTGTTCTTCTTAGTATTACAAGCTAGATTCCGCATAGTTTGTAGTATTTACAATCTTAGTTTCTACTATAGTTGTTTTGGATCTATCCAACACAACTAAGCTTTAACAAGCTAAGTAAGATCTGTTTAAAAAGAGATCAACATCTCTCATCCTATCTATCGAGTTGAACCCTAAATTCATATTGTATATTTGTCTATCGCATATTTTATGCTTGGTGTAGTTGTATTTGTCTATCACACACCCTCAAGTGCTCTAACAACCTCACAACCACCACTTTTATCACCCTCAAGGATACCAACAAGACAGGAAACTGAGGTTCCTCAGCCCAGTTCTCCTACTTACACCAATGTAGCAGATGAGGCTGCATTAACAAATGTGGATGTTGTTCATGGAGGGGCTGCCTCTACTGTCTCTAGCATAAGATGCAGGACAGGCAGTGGGTAACATTACCTAAGTCCCATAACATGCCCATGATTTACCTCTCTAGGAAAAAAAGGGTCACACACTTAGAAAGTGATGAGGCAGTATTATACTACATGAAATTGAAAACGGTTCTATGTACAAAATTGTCAACAAATTGGACAGCTTGGAGACAAATTGAGCAAACAAAATAAACCTTTGAGTGCTGCTTTAAACTAAACTTAGTCCCAAAAGGTGAAGAAGTCAGAGCAGACTAACAAGACAATCAAGCTATAAATGATAGCCAAGATTTAAGCCGTTAGATGATAAGGAAGTTCAAAGGATACTTCCAAAAACAAGGTTATAGGGCTTAAAACGTAACAAGTTGAGCTATGTAATTGGAGAATGCCAAAAACCAAATGAAACGTCCAAGGTGCTTTAATTTCCTTAATAGTATTATAACTATGACCTCCCAACACAAACCGGGCGGTGCAGCTTCGCCGCCCATAGTCTACCCGATGCAGGACTAACTTGGTTCCCCTACACTGGATTTCGTAGTCAAAATAGACAATCAGAATATCAGTTAGGAGTGCATAGTGCAGCTAAAGTTCTTGCAGATGCAGTAAGAAAAATTGTCAATACTTATACTAGAAGAAGAAGATCATATTATATAGGGTGAGAGATGACGGCAACTGGTGTGTCCTCAGCAGTGAAGGAGTTAAGTTACGAGCTAGTACAGGCATATTTAAGTACTGACTAAAGAGACAGTTAGTACAAACGCTGGTGAATCATTGCCAGTTGCGGTTAACTATAGCTGGTATGGTTTAACAAGTTAACATCATTAATCCTGTCAAACACGTCGAAACCCACAAAGGAAAAGGTAAGCCATTATGCCAAGAGACTATGCACAAATGAAGATCACAAAGAGAGTTCAAACTTTAGATGAGCCCTATGATGAAGAATTAGCTCAGAAGTTGCATGAAGCATGAACAAGCATGATTTCAAAAATGCACAGATACAAGAAGCAAAGTTTAATGCAGAACAAGAAGAGCTACTTGCAAGTGAGACTACTAAAGATAAAGCTAATCCCCCAGTTGCTGATATTGATTGGGATGATGTTCAAGCTCAAATTCAAGCAAATGAGGATCTAGCTCAGAAACTAGTAGAGGAAGAAAGGGAAAATCTATCCATTGAAGAAAGGGCAAGACTACTTGCAGAACTCATTGACAAGAGAAAGAAGCTACAAGCTGCACAACGATATGAGGCAATCAGAAATAAACCTCAAACCATGTCTCAGCAAAGAAAGACCATGTGCACATATATGAAGAATATGGCAGGATACAAGATGGAACACTTCAAGGGAAAGAGCTTTTATGAAGTCAAGGAGATGTTTGATAATGTTTACAAACAGGTTACCTCATTTGTGCCTATGGACTCTGTTATGGAAAAAGAAAGAACAAAAAGAGCAGGTCTAAATCTTCAAGAAGAAAGTTCAAAAAGGCAAAAGACTAGAGAAGGCTCAGAACCAACTGAAGAACTAAAAGCAGATGAGACATCACAAGAGGATTTACAACAAATGATAATGGTAGTTCCAGTGGAAGAAGTTTATGTTGAAGCCCTACAGGTCAAATATCCAATTATAGACTAGGAGGTTTACTCTGAAGACACAAGAAAGTATTGGAAAATTATCAGAGTTGGAAACCATACAGAAGCTTATCAGACCTTTGATGATATGTTAAAGAAATTTGATAGAGATGACCTGGATAAGCTATGGAGTTTGGTTAAAGAAAGATTCAGTTCAACAGATCCTACTGATGACAAAAAAAGAACATTATGGGTTGAATTGAAGAGGTTATTTGAACTTGATACTGATGACATTCTGTGGAAGCTTCAAAGGTATATGCATGATCCTTTAGTATGGAAGCTTTATGATACATGTGTTCACCATGTATCTTTAGTAAGAGGACATGACATATTCATGCTAGTTGAGAAAGATTATCCATTGACAAGAGGGATTTTGACTTTGATGTTGGTTAACAAGCTTCAAGTGGATGAATATTCAAAAATGGAAAATGAACTTTTAAGGAAAATCTTCATACTAGCAAACAGACCAAGACAATAAGGTGTTTGGAAGCATCCTCTCAGCACAGATGGTTTAATTTGAAGAAACTTGATGATTAACAAGATGAATATCAAGTTTAGGGGAGGATTGTTAAGAATAAAGGCTTCTCAAGTTTGTACTGTTGGGTATAAGAGTTTCTACTGTTGGTTGAAGAAACTATTGCTGCTGAAGATTAGAGAAAATAATCTAAGTCATTAGTACTGTTAGTGTTATAGTTAGTACTGCTAAAGTGATATGCATGAGATATATTAGGAATAGATATGCATTAATCACTTGAAGCATTTTGTAAGCCTATTAGGGCTTCTTTAGTGTATAAAAGGAACCCTACGGCATAGATCTAGATATCAAGTTTTATATAGTTTTCATAGCAAATATAGTTAGTTTCAAAGTTATTATGTAACTTTGATTGTGTTTAATATATTAAAAGTTTAGCAAGATCTTGTTTTTCTGTTTCATTGTTCTTCTTAGTATTACAAGCTAGATTCTGCATAGTTTATAGTATTTACAATCTTAGTTTCTACTATAGTTGTTTTGGATCTATCCAACACAACTAAGCTTTAACAAGCAAAGTAAGATCTGTTTAAAAAGGGATCAACAAGTGGTATCAGATCTTGTTGAGAAACTTTGAATAAGAAGAACACTACATCTATACAAGATCTCATATTCAAAGAGAAGATGGAGTCACAATCAGAAACTACCCAAACAGTGTATGCACTAAAACTTCTAGTACTCAAAATAAGAGACTATGATCTCTAGAGCATGAGAATGGAGCAATATCTTACTCACACTGATTATACTCTTTGGGAGGTTATTGTGAATGGTGATGCACCTACTATTGCATTAACTAGTGCTGGTACTGAAGGTCCCATTCCTCCTAAAACTGATGAACAAAAGCTAGCAAGAAAGAATAAATTGAAAGCAAAAAGTACTATGTTGTTGGCCATTCCTGATGAGCACCTATGAATTTTACAAGGAATCAATGATTCAAAGACCGTATGGGAGCAACCAAGGCCCAGGTTTGGAGCCACCAAGAATCAAGAAAATGCAAAAAACCATTGTAAAGCAGCAATTGAGAATTTTGCTGCATCAAGATCTAAGGACAAGATAAAACCTATGATAGGTTATGATCAGAACCCATCAGCCAAATGGAAATTCATGTTTGAAAGTTATCTCTGTAGGAAGATGCAAATCTGAAGTTGCTGAGAAGTCTACTATCAGTTTGGAACAATATTGCTTTAATAATGAGAAACAAATATGATCTAGACACATTGAGCATGATGATTTTGTATAATAATCTGAAGTGTATGAAATTCCTGAGATTTTAAAGTCCAATCAAGCTCAACTCAAACTCTCAGAATGTGGCTTTTGTATCTTCAGAACAATACCAAGCAGTACTAATTGAAGCAGTTAATACTGCTCATTAAGTATCTAACTGCTTGTCACAGGGACTAAGCTTCTTCCTCAACTTATGCTAATGATGGTCATGAATTCCTTCTTTGCTAATCAATACTAATAGTCTACAATTGGACAATGAAGATCTAAGCATATTGATACTGATGATCTAAGAGATGGATTCTCAAATGGCAGGTAACATGCTTACCAAGAGGGTGAAAGATCTTAAAGAAGACAGGAAGGAAATCTGAAATTCATTGGCAAAGAATTGTTTGGCTTTGATAAGACAAATGTTTGAATGTTACAACTAGCCACAAGAGAGGTCACTATGCAAGAGAATACAGGACCAAGTGAATCAGGGAATAGAATAGAGATGTCCAGAAGGAATGCACTAGTGGATACATCTACTACAAATGCCTTGGTTGTTCAAGTTGTGTAGGTATTTAAGATTAGAGGATCTTTCAGTCTGAGAAGGCATCACTAACTTTGCTCTAATTGGCTAATACAACCCAATGTACATCAAGTACATTAGAGTTCAGACTCTAATATACATACTTGCTCTAAAGATTTGCCTTAAAATCATATGAAACTCGATTCACATAAAATATACTAATAATATTTCCAAAAGAGCAATTAAGAACTTCCAAAAGTCTCCCTTAAGAAAAGCTCACTCTAAAAGATATATATAATATATAATACGTATATTTAACCGGGAAGTCTAATCACCCGGGTCGTTTCCCCAACGACTTGTGCAATTGAAACCACGTTTTAGCTTGGATTATGATTTGAATGAGAGCAAAGATATTTTTGATGATCTATGACTACTAAATAAAAGCAACAATTAAAAATGAACAATTAAAAGCAATTAAACACTTAAACTAATTAACGGGAAACAAATAAAACGCGACAATTAAGCAAATACACTAAAATTAACCCCTAAAAATGCAAACTAAATTTCTAAACCTAAAATAGGACAAAAGAAAATTTTAAGAAAAAGAAAAACATTTTTTGATTATTTTTGAATTTATTATGAATTAAAAACTAATTTAATCTAATTAAATCCTAAAAAAATAGCAAATTAAGTCCTAAAAATGAGAAAAATAATTTTTAAACTTAGAAAAGTCTAAATTAACATTAAAACTCAGAAAACTATTTTTAACTATTATAAAATGTAAAATCCTATTTAAAATTAAAATCTATTATTAAAATTAAAAATAAAGGCTCAAAGATGAAAATTAAAATCTAAAAGGTGTAAAAATGATTTTACTGATTGTAAATCTAAAAGTTTTTATTCTAATGCTAAAAAGTATTTTTTTGTATTTTTCTGAAAATTATTTCTATTTTTAATGTATTTTCGAAAGTTTAAACTAAAAAAAATTTGATTAAAAATAATCTTACTAAATGGAAAAAACAAAAAAAACAATGAAAAATTCTCAAAGTTATAAAGAACTAATGAAAAATAATATGAAGCACACAGCTTAACAATAAGCAAGTAAAACCTAAAAAATGCTACGGCTTATAAATTAGGGCTTAAGCCCAAAATGTGTTTTATCAATTAAAAGAAAGTGAAATAACCGGATGATCTTAAATGAACAAATTGGTTATACACTGTTGGGTATTGTAAGAGTGAGGTCGTGGGTTCGTGGTTGGCAGACACCCTTTTGCTATTTTTATTTTTTAAAATATTTTGAAAAGCCAAAAGCCTAAAACTTATTAAGCATCAGTTTTTGAAGCCCTTTTTAATAAAGACAATATAAGCTGAAAACTAAAAATAAGCTCTAAAACAGCCTTAGAAAAAGCTGTTTACAGAAACTAAGTTTTTTTAAAGAACAATAAGCTAGTTTTGACTTCATAGCTGCACTAGCTTTAAATATAAGCTCATTTTTCAAACCAAAAAAGCTGTTTTAGAATCCTAATGATGGTGCAAAAAGCTAAAATTGATAAGCTAATTACTACAAACACTTAACCTAGCTGAATTTGAAGATCAAAAAGGAAACTCCGGAATGAACTCAAAAAGCAACAAAATCTACTTAAAGTCTAAAAGACTTTAAAAAGCTAATTCAGAACTCTATCTTATGAAAACTAATAAGCAACTATTAAGCTAAAATAGAATGACAAAACCTATTTCTACAAGCTCAGAATTCAAAAATAAAATCCTACTAAGTTATACCTCTGTATTTTTGCTTATTGGCTATTATATGCCTTTTATAAAGACAAAAGTACCGATGCAATTAAGCTGGAAAATAAAAAGCAAGTCAAAACTATATTAAGCTATGTGAAAGTTTTAAGCTAGCTAAAATTAAGATCATAAATCCTACATTAACTAACCTAAAATGAAGATTAAAAGGCAAGCAGTAGTAACTGCTGTTACTACTGCTGGTGTAATTGGAAAAGCCACAAACACAAGTGTGCAGGTTACCTTAAGGGTAGACCTACACAACACACTCCTATTGAGTGTGTTTAAGCAAACTACAAATGCAACTCAAGCCTAAAAGGCTTGATTCAACAAAATTTAAGGAGAAATGTGCCCTGGTGCTGAGATAAAATTATTAAGCAACAAAATGATTATAAGCTTAAACTAATGACTGCAAAATAAAAAACCCTTCAAAAACCTAATCAAATAAGCTGATCAACTAACCAAAAAAGAAATCCCTCATAGTTACTTGACTTTTTGAGGTCAAACCTGGCTAGACCAAACACTTCTTTAGGTTGTGACAGATTTAATTAAGCTTGTGATTTGACAATTCATTACACAAAACTTTAAAACCAGATTACAAGAATCATATAACAATCTTATTAAACATGAATCAACAACTAAGTTATCTAAAATTAAGAATTAAAAACTATTCTACTATATTTTTGGTTTTTATGAAATTTTTAGACAGAAATTGAAATCTAAAGTTCTACATTAACTAAGCTAAGACAGATTAAGATAATGATTTATAAGCACTTAAAAGACACAAATAAGCAACTAGAAAGCAAATCTTAAGAAATTAATAAGCAAATAAGCAATCTACACTATTAAGCAATTTTAAGCTAAAAATTAAAGGACAAGAAAGTAAATAGAAAACTTACAAATGGCTTCAGCTTAACAAAAGCTAAGGCTCAATTGAGCTTAATCAACAGCTCTGGCTTATTATAAAATAAGCCATTGATTGTCCATAGAGCTTCTTCCTTTTTAGCTCTCCTTTCAATAGCTAAAATCTCAATTAAGCAAAGGTGACAAGGCTATTAGCAGATTTTAAGAATTAAGGTATGATTTAAGGTAAGGTTGAGCCATTATTAACTTAGAGACTAATAAGAGCTTATTCAGTAGCTTATGATATTTAGCTTAGCATTTAATAGGAAAAGTAAGAGTTTATGAGAGACTTTTTAAAAACTGAATTTCATTAACATAAAACTTGATTACAATGCTTAAAAGGAAGAATTACAAAGTTTAAAGGAAATTTAAGCTAAAAATTGAAAATTAAGCTAAAACTAAAAGCTACTAACTACCTAGATGGTGAATGTGTGTGAAGTGTGAGCTATTTATAGCCAGTTGATGAAGATTCTAGGTTGCCTTGCATCACACGCTCCTTTGAATCCCCACCATTCAATCATTCAATCATTGGCAAATGATTAAGAGCCGTTGGATCTCTTTTTGGGATCACACGGATTGCCAACGTGGCAATCCGTTGTGAGGTCTTGTGTTTGTTGTGTGAGAGCCCTTAGTGCAAAATCCATCTACTCTTGTGCTTCTTGCCATAGCCACGTGTGAGTCTTGCTTTAGTTAGCCAATAAGATGCTTTATATACTGATTTTGACCCTGGCCATTTCGTTCTACATCACTTGAAATGGTCAAAATCACCCATTCAATTCATATTTGCCCCTTTGTTTTGATTAAGGGGTAACTGGGACCGAAAGCATGAATAGTAACCATAGGTTTTGTCCCGCGCGCTCTTTTATAACTGAAACGGGTAAAACTCATTTAAACTTTGAGCATTTGGCAAAATTTGTCCTTGTCATTGTTAATCATAGGTGTAGTGTAAAAGGTGTTTCTCAATTGGTAAAAATGGTCCTTGTGGTTTAATAAAAGGGGAATTGGGCCTAGTTTTGGGCTTTTGGGCTTGGTTTTTGGTTTAAGGGTTTCCGGATAAGGGATTTAAGGGAAATGGGCCCATTAAGAGTTAGGGACCATTTATGTAACTTTTGGAAAGTTAAGGAATTGATTTGGAACACTTGGGTTTTGAGTCCTTTGTTTTTGACTTTTTGTTGACCCATATTTGAGCAAAGAGATGACTTTTCTTGCTTTGGCTTGAAACCCTTGACTTCCATTTGTGCCTTCTTCCGTTCCTTGTGTCTGTGATATGCCCGTTTTTGAAGGTTTTCTTATGATTTTATGACCAATATCCTTACCTTGCAACAACACAAAACACAAAAACAAGTATATTTTTGCCATTTTAAGTCTGTTTTGGGTTTAATTGGGTTATTTTAGGTATAAACGGATATGTGTATTTTACACTTATCAAAATTTCCCAAACTAAACGATTGCGTGTCCTCACGCAATATCACATGCCTTATAACCAAATACCTCGAAACTTCCCCAAACTAAACCTTTGAAAATAGCAAAGATTTTTGTTGAAAGAGCTAAGAGATCACAAGTTATAAAACACCCGAATTCCTATTAACAAATTTTTTATTTTTATGATTTTTCCTTGATAAATAACTAATTACAACTTAATTCTTGAGTTGACATAATGTATTGTTTTCATTCCTTATTGTAACTTTAAGGATCATGAACAATAAGCATTGTAAAAGTCTCTTAAAAGATTACTTTCATCATTCCCGATTTTACATTGTCCATACTAAGCTTAAAAATAAGATCACCGTTAAGTACGAGCTAAGATACTTAGACTACTTATATTACAACTTGTGAAATTTCACCTTCCCGAATAAATCATATATTTAAGTGTGTGTGCTCAAATTAATTTTAAACCATTAATCCCACATATAAAATATATTGAAATCCCAAACAAGAAAAAAAATAAAAAAACCCAAGCTTACACATGGGCCTTTTAGGGCTAATATGTTTAATCACTTAGTAAAATCACCACCCAAGCAAACAAAAAACCTCCTTAGCTAAGACACCGTTGGTTCAGACTTAACCCATGAATGAACTTTCTTTCCTCTAGCAATCCCACCGTCATCGGGTAAGTGCTAAGGCTTTTGACCACCACCAACCGGAGAATAATTAAACGAGACGTCATGAACTTTCCGATGAAAAAGCTTGTAGGACGTTTTGCAGAACCTTAGTTTCAAAATAATCCTTGGTTATAGAAAATTGAAATCTTTAACTATTTATTTTCTAACTTGGTAAACATTATTTATTTACTGTTTTCAATATTAGGCTTAGAACCTGTATCACTTTTCTTTCGACGACACATCGGCCACGCCTCCGACAAGAGCTCGTGTACTTATTAAGATACCAACCCTAAATATACATCCTTCACCCTTTCTTTCGATGTCACATCCGGAAGCGAACCAACAAATGCCCATGTACAATATTGCTATGATTTTTGTGTATTATTCTTAACACCTAATGATTTATAACTTGCTATTCTTTATAATCACCACTACATATTTATATAATAATTAATTATTCAACACATAAGATTTGCAAATAGAAAAAAAAATTTGTTTTAGAAAACCAAGTATAAACTTGAACTAAAATTCTTAATTTACATTAAGATATAATTCATCAGTCGAATAAACTTTTTCTCTGGAATATGGTGATTAGACTTTTAATGAGCAAAACTCTAATTTGTAAAAATTAAATGAGAACACCGTATAATTAATCATATTAATAACTTCGAGGAAAGAAAACAACCACAAGTTATACTTATAAGCCGTTAAGTTTTCCCAAATAAACCCATTGTTTAGAATCCTAATTTCGTATATCAACCACTATCATCCTCTTATTCATTGCATTTAAAATCTCTAATAAAGAAATTCTCAAATACTAGCCTATATAAAAACCAACTCGACATATTTAAAATCTACATGATATAACCCAAGTCTTCATTTACTAATGATTTCAAGCTAGCATGTTTAAAGTCTACGTGAGACTAGCACAAACTATCATCATTAATTGTTAATGGAGAAAGCTAGAACTCAACACTTACAATCGGACAAAAATTACTTTTCTATTCTAACCAAACGGAACACCTACATTCGTGGCTTAACACTCTGATGTTTTTTCAACTACTAATATTTTTTATTTTTTCATTTTTTCCTACAAATAAGATCTTAAAAATTTTAAATTTTTTGCTATTTTTGTGGAAAACGGGTACGTGAGACAAAACCAATAAGTCAGGTAACATAACAACGATAGAATTTTTATTACCCACCCAATACTACAGACGAAACTTTGTCCTCATGTTTAAAGGCGGGTCCTCTACAGAAAATCTAAGTCGTTTTATTAAGTATGCAAAGACAAACGTAATCTGATAATGATGAAAGGATAATCGAATCTACCCCCCAAACTAATTTTAAACTTAGATAGAATCTCGATAAAAACGGGACACAACACTGTGTACACGATAGGCTTCATAAATTGTTGGTTCAATCCTACAAAAATCATAACAAACAACAAACAACGAAAAACCAAAAGAGGATAGCCACAACACATCACAACACATTATTTAAGAAAATAGAAAGAAAATGGATAAGCATGGGGTGAACTCCTACGAAGCGGCTTGTTTTTGGTTACCGAGTCACAAGCTCGACTCGATCCCTGAATTAATTCGTCCTTAGGGAGAGCAATCCTTAAAACAAGAAACTTCCATTGAAAATGCCACTTGATTATGAAATGTGATGATGTCGTGGTCAAAAACAAAATTCTCTCTCCTAAAGGAGAAAATCAAAGGTGATTCCTCGGTGTAAGTAAAGCGTGGAAGAAAAGTCCAAATGATAAATGTGAAGGAATCGACATCTTTAACATTTAGAGGTAACGTCTTCTTGCTTTGGTAGAAACCTTCATTAAGCACAACATTCTTCATAACCAAATTGGGCTCTCAAATATGAAACAAGGGTGGGAAGGGCGGGTAAAATATCGCCCATAAAATCATGCGGTTTAGAAACACCCTTAAATTCTTTGGTTATCAAAATACCCGCTTCGGGTTTAAAACATTTCTCAATATCCGGTGGTTTCGATGGAGGACGAGGAATTGACGGATCATCTTGGTGATCAAGGTTAGGTGACTCATTAACTTCATCTTCGGAATCATCATTCTCAACACCTGGTGGAATTAAATCATCTGGAACAAGGAAAATATCGATCTCTTCTTGAGTGGGCTCACTATCCTCAACGGGGATAGGAGATACGGGAAGAGACTCGATAACTGAACTTTGATTAGCATGAACATTTCCCTGTGACTGGGAAGTTGAAATCTCACAAAGCACTGTCATAAGACTAAGATATTCCTCAAATTCACGATCATTACTAGCATGAAGTGTTAAAGGTTCACCGGCGAACTCATGGTGAAGAGGATCACTCCTTGGAGAAAAAGTAATTGAAGATTCATTTTGTTCTGGTTCATGATCGGAAATCACTTCGGAAGCGAGATCACTTAGCAGATTATCAAGAAAAATTACGTCTCCTTCTGAATCAAAATAACCTTCCTCAGAGTTAGAAGAAACTTCCATAGCTAGAAAAGCATCGATCTCATCATCATTGTTTTCTGGAGCAAAACATTCAACCTTATCGGATAAAGGTGTGTTAAAAACTGGCTCATCGGAAACGTTGGAATTTTTGATCTCGACATCTTCTTCAATTTTATCAAAAAGAGGATTTATGGTGCTAGATTTGAAATTGTCATCAAATTCAAAAAGAGGATTTGAATTAACTTGAAAATTCTCTTCATGCAAGACCTTCTTAAGAGTCAAATCATCATTACCCGGTGGTAACGAATCAAGAAGAGCAAGTTCATCGGCGAACTTCTCAAAATTATCACTAGTCTTCACTGGAGAAGAACTAGGAGAAGGATCATCAAAATGAGTAGTGGTACGGCCACTAAACGGATCATCTTTTGAGAAATCGATTACAGAAATGGCGTGAACACAATGCTTATTTTTGTTTTTCTCAGATTTATCGGCATAATAAACAAGTTCTTCCTTTCCTACTCTTAAGGTCAATGTTTCTTCGTACAAATCAATGAGAGCTTTCGCAGTGCGAAGGAAAGGTCTTCCTAAAATAATAGGCACTCTCGGGTCGGGTTCAAAATTAACCACCACAAAATCCGCAAGAAAAGTGAAACCATCAACTCTAACTACAACATCCTCGGCTATGCCCATCGGGTGCGTAATTGAACGATTGGCAAGCTCGAGTGTCATACGAGTAGGAGTCAAAGCTTCAAGCCCAAGCTGCTTGTAGATAAAATGAGGTAAAAGATTTATGCTAGTTCCAGAATCGGCTAAAGCACTAGTCCTATTGAGTTCTTGTAAAGCACATGGGATAAGAAATTTTCCTGGATCTTCGAGCTTCTCGGGAACTTTGTTCATGATGATAGCAGAACATTCAGCATTAACGGTCGTAATGGCGATCTCCTCGAGTTTCTCTTTGTTCCTTAGCAACGAGCTTAGCCATTTGTTGAACTTTGGCATTTCGACAAGAGCATCTTTCAATCCAATCTCTAAACGGAGCTGTTTGAACATCTTCAAGAACCGGCTATGTTAAGCACTTGGTTTATCGTTCTATTTCACTTTCATCCTCAATCGGGGTAATAAGATTAGATGATAACGAATTAGGTCCTTGGTAGATTAAGATCTTGATTTTCAACATTAACAGTTTTCTTTGCTTTTTGGTTTTGGATTTCCGATGAAAAAATGGGTTCTTTCTTCTTCCCCCTTCGTAGGTGGACATGGGTCGTATTCTCCAAATTTGGATTTTGCACTTTTTCCGTTGACGTCTCTGGGTTTTGTTCGGGTTCTTTTTGAGGATTTGAAACAACGGGAGTAGGAACAAGAGGAGTCGAAGGTCCTTCCAAAGTTTTACCGCTCCTTGTGGTGATAGCATTAATTTGCTGACGAGGGTTAGTTACGGTTTGACTTGGAAGAGTTCCCGAATTCGAAGTAGAGGCGGAATCTTTGAAATTATTACAAAGATTTGTCAACAAACTCGTAACATTAGCCATTTGATTTTGCAAATTTTGACCTTGATTTTGAACATTCTTCAACACCGCATCGTTTGCCTTGACGTAGTTTTCAAAATCCGTTTTCGAAACACCTTGAATTTGGGGCGTAGGAGCTTAATATGGTGGGAACTTGGTAAACCGGTGGTTGATTGGTTGGTGGTTGAAAAACTTGACCTTGATTGTTTTGATGGTTTTGATTGAAATTGTTTCCACGGTTTTGATTCGAGTTGAAATTGTTTCCTTGATAACGGCTTTGGTTTCCCTGGTTGTTTTGAACATTTGGTTGATTAAAACCGGGTGGTCTCATTTGGTTTGCCAAATTAGGAGAATTCCTTTGAACAAAATTGCCAACGGCGGCGGTTTGTTGGAATTGATGAATGTTATCATGAAAAACGGGAAATTCATTCCTTGTTAATGGACAATTGTTGAAATTATGATTAGAACCACATGTGACACAAACTTCCTCGACTGCTTTGACGGTAGCAGGAGTCGTAGCATTCTTTTCACTAATCGCTTTCTCTAAACGGCTCATTCGAATATTCATTTTGTCTTCAAGTAAGGTGGCCATTTGTTGAAATTCAAAAGAATTATTAGAAGGTGAAGAAGTAGAAAGAGGAGCATTCGTACTTTCTCTTGGTTCAATTACTCGGCTTCTTGAATAACAAACCTTAGATTTACTCTCAATAATGGCTAAACCATAACGAGGCATCTTATCTAGAAAATTGACACCCGCGGCGGAATCTAAAGCATCTTGATCATTGGTATTCAAAGAATTGTAGAACATATCAAGTTGGTGTAATTCCAAGAAACCATGATGAGGACATTGACGAAGAAGTTCTTTGAAACGTTCCCATGCTTCGTTGGAGATTTCATTCGGTTCTTGGTAGAATGTAGTGATTTTGTTTCGAAGGTAAGTTGTTTTCGAAGGTGGAAAGAATTGGTTTATGAATTTCGAGACAAGATCATCCCACGTTAGAATTGATCTAGGAGGTTCCTTATCTAACCAATCTCGGGCTTCACCTTCGAGAGAGAAAGGGAAAAGCAAAAGCTTAATCGACGTATTCGGAACTTCGGGATGTCTAAATGTAGAAGTAACCTTGTTGAAAAATCGAAGATGATTATGAGGGTCTTGCCTACCCGTAAATTGATTACTTTGAACAAGATTAATCAAAGTTTGTTTAAGTTCAAAATTATTTGCATTTATCGTTGGAACAACAATTGCATCTTCGTATCCCTCGATGGGAGCTTGGAGCATTTGAGCCATAGTACGATTGTCAGCCATTGGGATCTCGGGTTCCTCAACAATAACCGATGTTATTTGTTGTTGTCAACGATTTCGATTACGAGCTTGAGAACGAGTGCGCATGCACTAAAAAATAGAGAAATTAAAAAGTAAACAAAAATTACACTAATTAATTTTTTTTAACAATCTATTTTAAACGGATACACGGAAGACAACTTAAAACCAAATAATCAACTTACTTCACGGTAGCTCTTAAAAATTGCTTTTTAAGGTGAGCCGTATTTTGTAAGTGACACAAATGACAAGTTTTCAAAATCTTTGGTTCGATTTGGGAACTTTTCAAGTTCTTCGGAACTTATTTATGATAATACCTCAATTGAAGGTATTATATGTTGGTGTTCGTTAACCAACTTTGTGTATTTTATTTTATTTTTTAAGGACAAATTTTTATATTTTTGATTTTTTTATAAGTTTTTATATCTTCTATTTATACTAAAAAGAAAAGAAAAATATTTTTTACTTTTAATTTTTTTTCATTTTTCTGATTTTGAAATATTAGACAAAATGAAACTTTCGAGGACGAAATGATCTTCAAACCAAATCAACAAACTAAAAACGATGGAATCTTTAACAAAAGTCACCGTCAGCAGCGCCAAAAATTGATTGTTGATTTTTATATACTATAAAATATACTATTAATATTTCTAAAAAGAGCAATTAAGAACTTTTCTAAAGTCTCTCTTAAGAAAAGCTCACTCTAAAAGATATATATAATATATAATACGTATATTTAACCGGGAAGAATGATCACCCGGGTCGTTTCCCCAACGACTTGTGAAATTGAAACCTTGCTTTAGTTTGGATTATGATTTGAATGAGAGAAAAGATATTTTTGAGTATCTATTACTACTAAATAAAAGCAACAATTGAAATGAACAATTAAAAGCAATAAAACACTTAAACAATTAACGAGAATCAAATAAAACGCGACTAAAAGCAAATACACTAAATTTAATTCCTAAAAATTTAAACTAAATTTCTAAACCTAAATTAGGACAAAAGAAAATTTTAAGAAAAAGAAAAACATTTTTTTGATTATTTTTTTAATTATTTTTTTAATTTATTATGAATTAAAAACTAATTTAATCTAATTTAATCCTAAAAATTAGCAAATTAAGTCCTAAAAATTTAGAAAAATGATTTTTAAACTTAGAAAAGTCTAAAATAACATAAAAACTTAGAAAACTATTTTTAACTATTTTTAAAATTAAAATCCTATTTTTAAAATTAAAAATAAAAGCTTAGTAATCAAAATTAAAATCTAAAAGGTGTAAAAATAATTTTACTGAATGTAAACCTAAAAGTAATTTTTATAAAACTATAAACTATTTTTTTGAATTTTTATAAAACTTTTTTCTATTTTTTATGATTTTTCAAAAATTGAATCCTTAGAAAAATGATTAAAAATAAT
>BQNB010024420.1:7822-60730 GCA_026074375.1 Tanacetum coccineum | reverse complement strand
AACCGTGCCTCATGGTCAGACAAATTAGATGATGCATTATGGGCTTTCAGAACCGCTTATAAGACTCCGATAGGATGTACTCCGTATAAGTTAGTCTATGGAAAAGCATGTCACTTACCAGTTGAGTTAGAACACAAAGCATATTGGGCTCTCAAGCATGCCAACTTCGATTTAAAGACCGCGGGCGATCATCGAAAGCTTCAGCTTAATGAACTCAGCGAGCTTCGTGATCAAGCTTACGAGAATTCGCTAATCTACAAGGAGAAGACAAAGAAGCTACACGATTCCAAGATAAAGAACCGAATCTTCAATGTTGGTGATCAAGTCCTTCTTTTCAACTCCCGATTAAAGATTTTCTCCGGAAAGCTCAAGTCCCGTTGGTCCGGACCTTTCACAATCACCGAAGTTTATCCTTATGGCACTGCAAAGTTGTCTCATGCCGATGGTTCTAATTTCAAAGTCAACTGCCACCGTCTTAAGCACTACTATGGAGGGGATACACCACCATTGGTTATCCAGGACCTCCAGACTTTCCCTAAGGACAACTAAATTCAGGGATCGAGTCGAGCTTGCGACTCGGTAATCAAAAACAAAGCCGCTTCGTGGGAGTTCACCCCATGCTTATCCTTTTCTTTCTATTTTATTTTCTAACCTCTAATGTGTTGTGATGTTGAGGGGCCCATCCTCTTCGTTTCTCGTTGTTTGTTGTCTGTGTTGTGATTTGGCAGGATTAACCCAACATTTCAAGAATCCTCTCGTGTTCGATGCCTAATTCCGAAGCACTCGAGTTTCTCATCCTTTGTGTGAAATTAGTTTGGGGAGATCAATATCCTTTCATTATTATCGATTAACGAATTATCTTTGTCTACTTAATAAACGGCTTAGATTTTCGTAGGAACCCGACTTAAACATTGAGGACAATGTTTCATTTTAGTTTGGGGAGGGAATCTATCGATTTGATGTTGCTTGCTTATTGTTTTGTTCTCACGTACCCGTTTTCCCACAAAAATAGCAAAAAATTTAAATTTTATTTCATAAAAAAAAAAAAAAAAAAAAAGAAGAAAAAGTGTTAAGACAAAAATGTATGTTTTCCGTTGGTAAGAATAAGAAGTAATTTTTGACCCGATTGAACGTGTTGAGTTCTAGCTTTTTTCCCTTAACAATTAATGAAGATAGTTTATGCTAGTCTCATGACATGCTAGACTTGAATCATTAGTAAATGAAAGCTTGTGCTAATCTCAAGTAGATTTTAAATATGCCGAGTTGGATTTTATATAGGCTAAGCATTTGCAAAATTTCTTTTGTGAAGAACAAGAAATGATAGTGTTATTTATAAGTCATGATATTAAAAGGGATAGTTGGATTTCTTTCAGGCTCTATGTATTAATTGTGGCTTTTCTCCATTAGCTTTGTTTCCTTTTATATGAATGTTTAATAAATAGAGTTATATGGTTTTTTGGTTAATAATTAGTTAATAGAAGTTTTCTTTAGTTCCTTTGTGATTAGGATGAGTACACATCAGGAATACTTAATTTGGCTTAAAAAATACAAAAATATAATAAATAAGTATCTCTGCCAGATTACTTCATCGTGTCGGAGGCGTGGCCGATGTTGGAGTTTTCATATAAGGTAGAGTCCGGTGTCATAATAAGTAGAATAACCTCTTGTCGACTCGCTATCGATGTGGCTTCGAGATAAAAGGCACCGGTTTTTACTTATATAATCCGAAGTCGAAATATGTTTGCTACATCGTGTCGGAGGCGTGGCCGATGTTGTAGCCTACTAAAGGACTGAGGTTTAATAATGTTGCTTAATTTTTGTCTTATTTTGTGCCTTAAAGAGCCTAAGGGTATATGGTGCAAATGAGATTGGTCCATTCATGTCTTAAAGAGCCTTAGGGTATATGACAATTGAATGGTGCTTGCTTAAGTAGCCTAATAATAACAAATTTTTGGTCGCCTCGATGGGGACTTTATTCTCGATTACATTTGAATCTTTGAAAAAACAAAAAAAAAAAGGGCTAGGTGTTTAATTATTGCGTTTTAACCATTGCACTTTATTTTTCTGAATAATTAAGTAACGAAACAAAACGTCTTAAGAGCTTCGGGTATATGACTTAAGTAAAATCCTGAGATACAAAAGTAGGATTTGCGGGAGGAAAAGTAAGAACACAATTAGTATTTATGAGTAGTGTTAGTGTCATGACTTGTAATTAACGATGATCTTGTTTTTAAGCTTAGCATGGGAAAAGTGAAAAATCGGGGAAGATGAAGTTATCTTTTAGACGCTTAATTGTGCTTTTTGTTCTATGATCCTAAAAGTTACCAATGTGGTAATGAAAACATTGCATTATGTCAACACAAATAAGTTGTAGTTAGGTAGTTAATTATCAAGAAAAATCAGAAAAAGAGAAAAATCTTTGAAAATGGGAAGTCGGGTGTTTTATAACTTGTGATCTTTTAATTTCTCAATCAAAAATCTTTGCTACTTTTCAAAGGTTCAATTGGGGAATTTTGGAGGTATTTGGTTATAAGGCATGTGATATTGCGTGAGGACACACAATCGTTTAGTTTGGGGAATTTTGATAAGTGTAGAATACACATATCTATTTATGCTTAAAATAACCCAAATAAACCCAAAACGGATCAAAAATGGCAAAAATGTGCTTGTATCTGAGTTTTATGTGTGCAGGTATGGATATGTCAAATATCGCAAGAAAACAGTCAAAAACGGACACGAGAACGGATGAGTGATCAAGAAGCTAAAGAAATCAAAGCCGAAGCCAGAGAGATCATGCCTCAGCCTTCTACAGTCAACTGCAGCTAAACCACAGTCAACCAAAACCAAACTCCATTGTTTTATAAAGTTCAGGGGCTGATTTTGCAATCTATGAAAGTTACTTATAACCTTGAAATTGGTCTAGCCAAACACAAGGACCGAAGTTGTAATTTCCTCATAGATACAAAAGGGCGCGGGTCATGACCGGGTCAAATAAACCCGTGACCCACCTTTCAGCCAATCATAAGCCAACCCCCAACCCGACCTAACCCGACCCTAACCCTACTACCCGGTTAAACTTATAAACACATTTACATTTACTATTCACCTTATTTCCCCCAAATCGGATTAAACCTCACTCACACACACACGAACACACTCAAGAACACATGAACCCTAGCTAACAATTCCTTTCACCCCACACCCAAATTAACCATAGGGTTAATGATCCCCTCACACCCCTTAACCCATCCATCACTATCAATCATAAACCCAACCCAATCCACCCTGGCAAAATAAAACGATCTCATTGGTCAAGTTGCGTGGGAGTGAGTGTATACACTCACATAACTAACACACATATGCCACGTCAACGATCCGGGTTTATACAACTTTAATCCAACGGCTTACGTTTGAGATCAAGGAGAGAGAAATGATTGAAGGATCAAGATGAAGAGGATAGAAGGATCTAGAGGATGGCAAGAGGTGAAGCTTCGGGTATAAATACCCCTCATTCCAGCTTATGAAAGGGTGAAATTTTTAGTTTATTTTTGTAGTAGTTTAATTTTTTCGATTCAGTTTTTTAGTAGTTTTTTAATGTAATTTCCATTTCATGTTATTTCATTTCGTATTGTAAGAAACTTTATTCCAGTTTTAATAAAAGAATTATTTCATATAAATTTGTGTCTTCATTTAAATTCTGTCGAAATATTGGTGTTTGTGTTTGTTATTGCTGTTCATTCGATCAAGGCTTGATACCATCTTGGAAATTGGATGGCTGCTATGGTATCAAGAGGGTTTAGAGCTATTGGTTAGCATATAGGCTTAGATTAAGTTGTTGTTGATTCGAGAATAAGCTTATGTGAATAAGCCATAAGCTCCCACTCAGCTTATTGTTGTTTCCTGTTTATGCTGGGAACACCAAGGTACACACTATTTGTTTTACATTTGTTCTTTTTCTGTTTTCTTAATAAGCTATGGGTTATTTGTACTAGTAATCTGTTTCATAGGAGAGTAAATAAGCTGTTTGGATTTGCTAAATAGTTTGATTAAGTAGATTTTATTAAGTAGTAAAATCTAAGTAGATAATCTGTCATAGTTTGAGGGTACATGATTAAATTAGCTTAGGTAAGATTTTGTAAGCTGAATAAGCTTAGTAGATAGTAGCAGCATTTACAAGCCTTCATAAGCCCATAAGCTCTATTTTCTCACTTACAAAGTTAGAAGTTATGGTTTTATATTAAATGTTTCTTCAAAAACGTTAGGATTATTAGCTGGTTTATATAAAAAAGGATGATTGGAGTGTTAGAAGTTCTAAGGGGAGTTAAGGGGTTCTATTCTGTCCTTCTTTAAAATTTCTGTTAGTTAAAAATTTGCATAGTTAGTCCTTGTTAATTACGCAGTTAGTTCCTTAAGTTAACTTGCATAGTTAGTCCTTCCGTTAGCTCTAATTGGTTAGTCTTGTTTTGTCCCTAAGTTAAGGGACTGCTTCTTTCAATGATCAAACTGTGTGTTTTTTATATAAACCATATATTTTCCCCGCCCTACCCTTATCTTTCTGTTTTTGTCACTTTCGGCACTTGTGTTTTGGTTAAATTGGTGTGGTTATATATTAAAATAGTTTTATAAATAATAAAATTAGTTTTTTTAGTTTTATTAGTTAACATTAGGTATATAATCTTCTCTATTAAAAATTAGGGCTGTTAATAAAAATTAATTTTCTGCCATTATTTCATTTTTATAAAAATTATCTTTTATATTTTTTTAATTTTTAGTTTTAAGTTTTATATTTTTTAAAATTAATTTTTCGAATTTCAGTTTTTATAATTTCATTTTCAAAAATCAAATAAAGAATATAAATAGAAAAAATTAGTAAAAAAATTAGTAATACAAAATGTTTTCTCCATCTTTTTAAGTAATTTTAGAATTAATTTAGTTTAAAAAAAAGTATATTTCTTTGTTTTTATCAATTTTAATCTTATATTTTTTTGAATTTTATTTAGTGTATATGGTATTCTTATTCATAAAAAAA
Organism: Tanacetum coccineum; assembly: GCA_026074375.1. Taxonomy (NCBI): domain Eukaryota; kingdom Viridiplantae; phylum Streptophyta; class Magnoliopsida; order Asterales; family Asteraceae; genus Tanacetum; species Tanacetum coccineum. The sequence continues at coordinate 55,701 of BQNB010024420.1, read as the reverse complement.
TCCGAAAAAGCACTTAAAAAATAATTTCTTTTCCTAAAATTTCTTTTAGCATTTATTTGGTTTAGGAATCTAGTTTATCAACTTTAAGATTTAAATTTGTTTTTTTTGTTTTCTTAAATGGTCGCATTTTATTTAACTTTCGTAATTAGTTTAATTTGTTTAATTAGTTGATTAATTGTACCTTTAACTTTGTAGTATAAATCAAAATTTTCTTTGCTTCATTCAAATCAGGATCCAAACCTAAACGTGGTTTCAATTTCACTAGTCATTGGGGAAACGACCCGGGTGATCATACTTGCCCGGTTTAATATACGTATTTCTATAGTATATTATATTATTCTTTTTGGAGATGTGAGGTAATCTTTTGTATTAAGAATGAAGCATTTACTTCCAAATACTTTGAAGTAATTAAGGTTTGGTTTTCTACCTCTTAATAACTCATATGGGGTTTTTCCTAAAATATATCTAATGGTAATCTTATTGTTTATATAGGTTGATGTATCGACGCGTTACACCAAAATTTTTGTGGAATGGATTGTTCATTTAACATAGTTCTACTCATTTCTTGTAGAGTGCAATTCTTCCTTTCTACTACCCCATTTGATTGTGGAGTACGAGGAGCAGAAAAATTGTGAGAAATCCCATTTAAGTCACAATAGTTTCTGAATTGTACTTCATTATCAAATTCCCGACCATGATCCGTTCTAATTGATACTATGGAACATCCTAATTTATTCTGAATCATTTTACTAAATATTTCAAATTCTTCGAAAGCTTCGGTTTTATTTCCTAAAAATCTAGTCTATGTATATCGAGAATAGTCATCTACAATTACTAAGGTATATCGATTTCCTCCATAGCTTCGTATGGCGGACAGTCCAAATAAGTCCATGTGTAATAATTCTAAGCATCTAGTTGTTGATACCATATTTTTGGCTTTGTGACTAGCATGAGCTTGCTTTCTAATTTTGCAGGCATCACAAAAACGTCGGTCAAATTTAAGCTTAGGTAGATTTCTAACCAATTCCTTAGATTCTAGAGATTGAATTAATTGCATGTTTGCATGACCTAATCTCCTATACCATAAGGTAGAGTTTATATCTAAGGTTGTAAGACATATTTTATCTTTTGGTTTATTTTAGGGATGAGCATGGGTCTAGAACCGGTGGAACTGAAACCAGAATCGATAGATCCGAGAACCAAAATTTTGAGAAAAGTAGGAACCGAGAACTGAACCAAAAATATATTTTGGTTCTAGTTCTGGTTTCGGTTCTTTGGTTCTACCCGAATAGGAACCGATTTTCTGGAAGCAAAAAAACGCATGCACTAATGAGTTAAGCTAATAAAAAGCAAAAAAAAAATATTATTTTTTAAGCATTTGCAATAACTTTTGCTAAAAGCAATAACATTTAACAACTAAAGCATAAGTTCAAATAAACAATCATTCTATAGTTCACACGTTCAATAACTGCATAAAAATCTGAAAAACAAAATAAAATAACTTCAAAATTTTCCAACAAAATAACTAGAGCCATTTATATTTCAACCGTTTATTTCTCTTTATCTCTTCTGGTTAGTTTCTCTAATTATTCTTCCATATCTTTCACAATCTCATTGTCTTTAATAAAATCTTTAATATCATCCCAGCATTCTACTTTCAAACGATTTGTAATGGGTACAATGATCTTGGTATTTGCTCCTACTTGTAATGCACAACATGCCACAACTTCTGAGGCACAAAGACATATTTAAAGTCGTGAAGCAACTAGCATAATAGATACGAATGCAAATAAAAATCAAATATATAACTTACCTTCATTGTTTTGATAATGATGATAGTTTTTTATGTTTTAATGGACTAAAGCTTAGGTTTTAAGCTATTTAGCTATTTTTTTAAGTAGGCTACTAGTTTTTTTATGGTACGTATAATTTAAGTAAGAGAAAAATGACATAATTAAAGAATATTTAGGTATTCGGTTCCGGAACTGAGAACCAATAGAACCGAACCGAACCGATCTAAGAACCAAAAAATCTCAAACTCAAGAACCAAAACTAGAACCTACAGTTCTGGTTCTGGTTCGGTTCTTCTTGGTTCCGGTTTGGTTCTTGGTTCCGATCCGGTTCTTTGGTTCTTTTGCTCATCCCTAATTTATTTCCTAGTTTCATCGCATATAAACCCCTTTTTCTAATTCCTCTACCTATGACTTTTTCGTCTTTGATTAATTCGCTATCGTGTTCGGTAAATATTACTTTGCACTTATTATCACATATTTAACCAATACTAAGCAAGTTGAATTTTAGATTATCTACATGTTCAACATTTTCAATAATTAGGAAGTCATGAGAAATCGTACCTTTGCCTATGATGTTACCACACAAATTACATCCAAAGATGACATTACCTCCGTTGTATGCTTGGTATGTAGAAAACAGCCTCCGGTTCCCCGTCATGTGTTTTGAGCATCCGCTATCTTTAATCTATTCGTCGGGCTCCAAATTAATTCCTAAGCATATCTCGTTAGACGCTTGAGCTACAAGACAAGTTTTGTCTTTATTCTTTTCTTCCTCATCTTCGCCACTATCACTCTACGCTCCTCCAATAAAAGCTCTTTGATTGTTGTTTCTTGACGACTTTGGACATTCTTCGATGAGATGATTTGAATCTCCACAGCTAAATCATTTTCTTTCACTGTTAGCATTTTTATCGTCTCTACTTCTTTGCAATGACTTTCTCTCATCTTTTGGTTGTCTTACAAATCGTCCTTGTCTTTTGAATAATTTCTTGAATTCTCTTACGGCCATGGCGTATTCTTCGTCTTTACTTACGGAGGTCGAGCTATCATCATCACTAGATTCCTTTTTAGCCTTCAATGCAAGAGATCTACTTTGTTCTCTTTTGTCTTTGACTATTTCAGAATATTTCTTAATTATTACTTCATAAACTTTCAAGTTTCCAATAAGTTCGTCAAGTGATAATGATGTCAAATCTTTTGACTCTTCAATAGCCGTAACCTTTGTGCGCCATTTAGGATGAAGTGCCATAAGAAATTTCCTAACATAGTTCTTACTAGAAAAACCTTCATCAAGTAGTATTAAACCTAGCAAAAGCATTATCTATCGATTCTTCTTCCGGAATCGTAAATTGTTCATATTGTTGAACAAGAAGATCTATTTTGTTATCTTTGACTTGACTATTACCTTGGTGTGTGATTAATAAAGTATCCCAATTTTTTTTTGTAGTTTTACACATAAAAATTCTTTTGTATTTTTTACGTGGCAAAGCGTTATAAATTACCATTTTAGCTTCATTATTTTTAGCAAGTTTCTTTTTAAGATCATCGTTTTGTTTATCAAATGGTACAATTTCATCATTTTTTATTTCGGGATTATTTTGAATAGGAGGAAAATCACCATAGGTAATAACATGCCAAAGATTTAGATCTTTTAATTTCAATAAGTTTCGAATCTATTTTTCCAATAAATAAATCCATCACTTTCAAATAGTGGTGGTCTTTGCATAGATTGCCCTTTTAAATATTTTTCCGATTCCATAGATCGATTCAAGTTTTAAAATACAATTTATTTTAAAAATCTTGTTTGATGTGGCTCCTGATACCAATTGTGGAAAACTAGAAGGGGGTTGAATAGTTTTACCGCTTTTTTATTTAGTGAATAGTTTGTTTATAAAAACTTATATTCGACTTTATGTGAATTTACAATGTGCACAATATGAATAATTTAACTAAACAAATAACTATTGACAAGATATGAAATAAATATACAAGACAAGAGATAAGAGATAGAAAGATCAAACCACAACACAAGGATTTATGGTGGTTCGGTAACGAAGCACCTCTTCACCATACTCTACTCCTCGAGCACCAAACTCGAGAGTTTTCTTCACTATGTCAACAAGCTCCCTTTAGGCGGAGAAAACCATACACAACTAAGCTTACACCGATTTCCAACACTAAGCCAAAGGTTGAGTTCTAATCTTAGCTAAAACCAATCTATCACAACTAACCACACTACACAATGATTCACAACTTTACTTCACCACACAACTTTTTCTTCACTTCACAACTTCTCTACCCTTCACAACTATTTTATACTTTACTTCACAACTTCACTTCAACTAGACACTACATTGATCATACCGATCTAACACTACTTACTAAGATCACCCCGATCTAACTATACTTACAATTATTACCACAATCTACCTATTATACACAACTACGATACACACCTTCAATATACACAAATGATTTACAAAATATAATACACTTGCAACAAGGTTGCAAGAACACACACTAATCTATAATACTTTTTTACTTGATGGTAGGAAGTATTCTTCTCTTCCACTTGAAGATCTAAGCTTGGATCACTTGGAAACAAAGCTTCATGATTAAATGATCAAAGGATTGTGGGAAATGTGTGGACTGATTTTAGGCGGAAAAGAATGAGTACAAAAGGTAAGAAAATCAGTGGAGAACAGTCCAGTATTTATAGGCAAACTGGGGAGGCGTTTTGTCTAGCCGGTCCTCTTAATTAGGGTGCCGGCCCCCTTATAATTAAGGGGACCGCCCTTATATTTAAGGGGGCCGGCCAGGCCAGGACGCTCCCTTTTTTGTCTTTTCCAGGGGATGTGATTTCTGGAACATTTCTAGTCGTTTTTAGATAGAAAATTTTAATTCAAAATATTTATTTGAATAAAACATTTCTTTTTGTTAGTCCCACTTGAATCGATCTTGAATTCCTTAGCTTGTGTAAGGTTTAGTTATGCTAGATAAATCTAACACAACTTAGTTAAGAAACTTTGTTTGATAATACTAAAGATTATGCGAAATCTAATCTTTATTATAAGAAGAATTCTTTAATGAAACAGTAACACACAACAATATAATTCAACAATAAAAGCTCCAATATTATTATTACAAATAATATGAATACTTTTCTAGTATTAGGGTTACAAAACCTTGAAGCTATAACGATATCAAAACATAAAATTTCTTGATTATGATATCAAACTCTATGCCCTAGGACCTCCATTTATACATCAAGGAGTCCTAGTCGATTTACAATATATTACTAAAACTTAGATTATTCTCAAAGATCTATTTTATAAATAACAATCCTTATCTCATAAGTAATCTTGATCTTCAAGCAATCTTGATCTTTTAGCAGTTGTAACTTTCAGTAGTTGTAACTTTTATCAATTGTAACTTTGTGCCAGCAACATTAACTCTTAACAAGCAGTAGTAACTTATACACTAGCAGCATTAACTGTGTACAATCAGCATTAACTACTTAGATTATTTTCTTCAATCTTCACCAGCAGTACTAACTTTACTCTAGCAGTACTAACATATACTAGCAGTAGTAACTAGCAGTACTAATATACACTAGCAGTACTAAGTTACACTAGCAGTACTAAGTTACACTAGCAGTACTAACTACTTAGCATATTTTTCATTAAGATTACTGAACAGCACTAAGTTTTACTTAGCAGCAGTAACACAAACCTTAGCAGCAGTAACTTCAAGATCATCATGAAGTCTTTTAATCCTAACAATCCTCCCCTAAACTTGATATTCTCCTTCAAAATCTCAAGTTTCTTCATTGAAAGCTTCATTAATCACCAGGAGGATGCTTCCAAACACTTCATTGATTCTTGAGCTGTTTTGTGAGAAGTTTAAGAAGCTGATATACCATTTCACTGAAATGATCACATTGAAGCTTCTTGTTTAACATATCAGTAATTGTAGCAGGTGTAAGGGGATATCTCTTTTCTACCAGCATATGAATGTGCACATTTTGCTTCCTTAATGAATGAACTCCACATGAGTCATATATTTTCCAATCCAATACTCTGTAATCTTGTTGATTCCTCCATACTTGATCTTCAACATGTGGATCAAACATTGTCTTTAGATCACCCCATAGCACTCTCTCATAGCCCTCCTCTGGCCTTGTTGATCCATGCTTAGCTTTTACCAATTTCCACAGGGTTTCCAAATCTTCCCTGTCAAAGCTTTTGAGCATATGACTGAAGACTAAGTACATCTTTAAACTTCCATCAGCCCTGATTATCTGGTAATAGGTTTTCTTCCCTTCTTTATGGATCCTAGAGTCAACAATGCTTAGAGGCTTTGTTGCCAAATGAATAGCATCAATTGCTACTTCCTCTTTATCAGGAATAACTTCTATTAGTCTTTGAAGCTCTGCTGTTTCATTATCATCTTCTAATTTTTGCTTTTTAGAGCTTGCTTGTTCCAGCTCTTCTCCAGCTCTCTTAGAGCTTCCTTATACTCTTGTCTCACTTCCTTATGCTCTTACTTCACTGCCTTCCACCAATTCTGTATCCATATCTACAAATGTGTTTACCCTCTTCATAGCTTTGTCAAATAACTTCTGAATATCATCAAAGCTTTTGTTCTTCAACTGATTGTGCTTGTATCCAGCCATGTTTTTTAGATAAGTAGACATTGTATTTCTCTTTTGAGCTTTAGTTGGTGGTTTGTTCCTCTTTTCTTGAGCTCTCATTGCTACAAAGTGTTTCTTTCTTGCTTCTAAGAGTTGTACAAACAACTTGGACTTCTCTTTAATACTCAACTTTTATTGTTCTTCTGCTTACATTTGTTGAGCCATTTGATAATCAAGACAATCTCTCTTGCCTTGCACATTATCCCATGCAATAATGTTGGCTTCTTCATTTTGTTGAGCTTTTTCTCTGGCAAGCCTTTCTTCTTCTTCTTCAGCTTGTAGCTTAAAAGCAAGTTCTTCATCAAGACTGATTTGATCTTTCTTCTTTGTTTTCACAAGTTCTTCTACCATAATCCGTTTGCCTTTGTCATGTGCCTTGACCTGTGATGGTTGCTGAGAAGAAACTGTTGGTGTAGTTGCTTGCTCCTCTTCATGAATAACAAGCCCTTTAGCCTTGGATCTTGTGCTAACAGTTGTAATTGTTGTAGCAGCAGTTGTTGTAAGTATTGGTGTTGTTGTTATTGATTTACTTGACTCTTCTACAACTTTGGATTTTTCCTGAACTTTTGCACTTTTTAAAGCTGCAAGTGCTTGAGCCAAAGTGACTTCATCAACACCTAAATTCACATCTTTAACAGTAACTTCTAGTTCTGCTAACACCTCATCACCATCAAGAACACATGTATCAAATATTTCTTCATGACCATACCTCCCCTGAGTTTCATGAACTAATGTAATCTTTGCATCTTTATCAATGTCATTAATTTTCCTCCCCTGTTTGGATGCATCCTCCTGATCACCCAAACTAGCTTCATTAGAGGAAACTACTCTTGCAGATCTACTAACCTTGTATAATCTTTTGAGCTTGTGAGTTCTTTACCGTCCTTTCTTCTCTAAGTTCTTGACTCTCAGTTTCAAACTTGTAATCTCCTGAGCTTGAGCAGTCTTTGTATTCTCCATGTCAAGGACTCTTTGTTGCAATTTGGTACAAAATTCCATTAATTTATTGAGTTTCAGTCTATCCTCATCACTTTGAGGTGTGTTAACTCCTGCGAGCAGTGAATCATTAGATGTTTTAGATACATTCTCAAACCTAGTTTGAGCAATAGTATCCCTCATGGTTTCTTGGCGCTTAGGACCACCACCTGAACTAGTTCCTAGGGAACTTGGTTTATTAGGTGTTACCTTGGATTGAGTCTTATTATTGTTACTACTATCCTGCTCTACATCTAAGCCAGTAGCAGTAGTGGCATCCCTCACCAAACTATCATCCATCTCCTTATTGGCAGCCTCATCTGCTACATTGTTACTAGGAACACTAGACTGAGGTATGTGAGTGTCCTTCTTCTTAGGACTCCTTGATCTTTATTTCTTTAGAGGTTGAGATGTTGATTCAATAATTATGGGTGTGTGATGGAGATCAATAGGAATTGTTGAACCTTCACCCATTTCTTCTTATTGAGCTTGTACTATCATTGTAGGAAATAAGGGTGTGTCCCTTCCAGAAAAGCCTTTCCCTACCCTTCTCATGTTTCTTAAAATCTTCTTAGTGTGAGAGGGTGTAACATAAATCCTTTTTTGACTTTGTATCCCTTTAAGTTGTTTCTCCAAAAATACTTGCACAAGCCTTGGATTCATCAAGAATTTACTAGACACATTCTCCAAGTTCTTCACCGTACTTTCAAATATGTACTTTAAAAAGTTGAACTTCTAGTTTGTAGCTAGGCAGATAATTACAGAATCCATAGTGCTACTAAATTCATTCCTTGCAATAGTCTTAGCACTTAGGCATTGCAAAATGGTATGAATAAGGAATTTCCATTATGGGGAAAAGAATACCATATAGAATGTAAGCTTCTGTAAAAGTTTTTCATACCCTATCCTTATAAGTTGGGGATTCATTCTAAACTCTCTAACAATATTAAAAATTTTGCCATACAAATGCTACCCTCTCTTTACTATGGGCGATTTTGATCCTTCCTTTACTGCTTGCTGATCCGATCTCGTTTTCTCTTCCAATCATTGTATAACGAATGAATATTGGTTTTGATTGTGGGTTCTCCTTTGTCTATTAATTTGTGATAGGGTTTTGGCCTCGATTTGTTCATCTCATCTCTCTTGTTATCGGTTAATACGCGTAGGGTTTCTATTAATCTTTTCTTTATTTGTTTTTTATGCGATTTGACATTGAGGATTGAGTTGGGTTAGCCGCTTTCTTTGATCATTATTCGTTTATAGGTTTAGGGTTTTGTTGTTGTCGCTTATTTGTTTTATCTATCTCTGCTGTTCGTTTCATCATGTGTGGTGATTAGGGTTTGCTGCGCCGTTTCGCTGAAACCCTAATTAGGGTTTTGTCGAATTTTGAGCCCTAATTTGGTTCTGGTTTGTTTTTTGGGCTGTGTTCGTTTAGAGAGTATGAAGCCTGTTAATTCAGTGTCGGGTAATCTCGCTGATAAGATCCGTAACATCGATGGTAAAATCATCAAGGAGGGTAAACTACGTACTGCGTTGCGTGGTGTTGTTCAAACAGGTACCTACGTTGAATCGCTGGACGTGTTTTTGTCTCAACGAAATCTAGTCTGAATTCTATTAAGTCGGTGTCTCCTAATAATGACGCGTCTGAAATATTTGGAGAACCTTCTTCTTTTGTGAATGTGGCTGAATCGGTTGCAAATGTAGTCAACAACGGGGATAATTCCACCCTTAATAGGGCTGATGATATTAAGGGATCTGGTGATGTGAATAAACCGCCTTTTCCTTCTTTTGCTAGCATGTTGCAGCGTAACCCTCACTACAACAAAAAAACGGTGAAGATTCATGAGCTCAGAAACCCTGAAATCGTGGAAGGTGCGGCTGTTGCTCTTCCTCTTGAGGCTGTGGAGGCTGTCAGTTCCAGGTTTATTAATACCCTATATGGTTATTTCATAGGTGATCGATTAGCATTCCCCTTGGTTGAAAACTACGTGAAAAACACATGGGCAAAATATGGCTTAAAGCGAATTCAATTACATGAAAATTTCTTTATGTTTCAATTCAACACAAAAGAGGGAATGGAAAAGGTGATGGAGGACGGGCCATGGTTGATTCGTTATAAGCCTTTGTTTCTGAATATATGGACTCCGAATACCGATTTGAAGAAGGACGTGATTAAATCAGCTCCGTTGTGGGTGAAATTGCATCATGTCCCTATTGTGGCATATTCAGAAATTGGTTTAAGTCTCATTACTACTCAACTTGGACGGCCTATAATGCTTGACTCTTACACAAGTAATATGTGCTTGAGCTCTTGGGGAAGAAATACATATGCTAGGGCTCTTGTCGAGTTCTCGGCGGATGAGGAGTTAAAGGAGTCGATTGTTATTGCTATTCCATTATGCAATGGGAAAGGTCATACTCTTGCTACGATCGATGTCGAATACGAATGGACACCACCTAGGTGTGCTTCATGCAAAGTCTTTGATCATGTTAATGAAAATTATCCTAAAAACCCTAAGGTTGCTGTCAATGTCAAGGAAACGGATGATGGATTTAACATGGTTACTAAAAAGAACTCAAGGCCGATACTAAAACAGAATCAAAAATACAAGCAAGTTGAAGGGATTCGTTTAACCAAACCTGCCCTTAATCTTCAATACCGTAGAGTTGATAAGGGTGATACATCAAAGAATAACGATAACGAGAAGGCTACTTCGAGCAAAGAGACTCCTCAGGTGCGTATTCAAAGTAAGGATAATGCCAAGGAAGCTAACAACGATAATAATATTACTATAAAGAATTCTTTTGGTGATTTAACTAAAGATGAGGAAATGGAACGGAATGTAAACAATATCATTAATGATGATAGTGAGTGTGAGGAAGTAGACGAGGAGATGGTGTTCGATGATCGTAATGGTGAGAAATTTTCAGCAAAGGGTGCAAGCACTCCCGTACTATGTTTCCAAGTTTTCTATGATTATGATTGTTGTTTCCATGAAGTAATACTCCAGATTAGCTTTCGCTGCTATATGTAAAAATGGGGGTGTTACATGTATGAATTTACTTGTCCAATCAACTTGGGGTCACACACTTATCACCCATGTGGGTCTGACCCTACCTTAGCACTATAAATTGAGAGTCTTGTAATAGTAGGGTTTACGTTTGTGCACTTAATGTTTCATCATTCACAAACACCTACTCCTCTAAATCAACTAAGTCATTGAACATAGTTTAGTTGGTTAACATAGTTCTTAACTTAGCATAAATACTTTGATTTATGTTAAGTTATTATAAAGGATATCACTTATACTAACATTGTCATTCAATTCCCATTGTTGTTTCGCAAACAATGAGGTATAATTCTTAATAAGATTTATAAAGGATTCAACGTTGAAAAAGTTTTGTGTTTTATTTTCAAATCTTTAATTTTATCAAAACTCTTTTCAACACATTATTTCAAGTCATGGGTTAGTTTATCATAACTTTGTAGTTATTGGTACACCAACTTAATAGGAACAACAAGTGGTATCAGAGCAGAAGGTTTAAAAAACTTTTTAACTCTAAAAACTGCTCAAAAGTTTTTAAAACCTAGATCCTACCATGGCTGAAACTAATGTACCCCTAGGTGGTCAATATAAAAGGAGGTAGTTATTTTACTATTGCTATTAGAATAAAAGTTGGCAAATTTAATAAGTGGAAATAGTGCATGATTTGCTAGTTAACCGGAATGGAAACCTACTACATTCAATGTATTAAGGATGTTCCTTTCCAACCCAAGACCGCTGAAGGTGCTAACAAACCTAAAGCACAATGGTCAAATGATGAGAGGAGGGTGGCCAATCAAGACCAATGCCCTAAAAACATTATTATATCATGCTTATGTAATGATATAATGGAGTCAGTCTAGTTGTGCTACAACTAAAGAAACATGGACTGACTTGGTTTATAGATTTGAGGGCCCCTCAGATACCAAGGAAACTAGGATCATGAATCTGAAACTTGATTATAATACCTTCAAAGCTAAACCCTCTAAAAGTCTCTCTCAGACCTATACACAAAACAATACCTTGCTCAATGAGCTTTCAAATGATGGAATAAAACTGTCTAAACATGAAATCAATGTGGGTTTCATGAATAGTCTCCATAAGAAATGGTTTAGCTTCTCTTAGGGACTAAGAAACGCTAATCATACTCATACCCTTGACCTTGCTAACATTTATGGGAGGTTTGTTTATAAAGACAACTTGATCTTAATGAGATACCCTGAGTCATGTTGATCCTACTTGAATGGATCTTGAATTCCTTAGCTTGTGTAAGGTTTAGTTATGCAAGATAAATCCTACACAACTATGATAGAAACTTTGTAAAATATATCAAAGATTATGCAAAATCTAATCTTTGCTCAATAAGAAGAATATGCAATAGAAAGTAATTCTAATGAACACACAAATTAACAAATAAAGCTTCAATATATTAATACGAATACTCTAACTAGTATTAGAGTTACAAAACCTTGAAGCTATAATGATATCAAAACAAAAGATATCAAACTCTATGCCCTAGGACCTCCTTTTATACACCAAGGAGTCCTAGTCGATTTACAATTTATTCCTAAAATTTAGAATTTCCTCAAAGATTTATTCTATAAATAACAATCCGTATCAACTAAGTAATCTTGATCTCCAATAAATCTTTATCTTTTCTCTGAGCAGTCTTTATCCTTTCTCTGATAGTAGAAAGTCTTCTAGCAGTCTTAATCTTTTCAGCAGTGGTAACTTTATACCAGCAGCATTAACTTTGAACACTGACAGTAGTAACTCATACACCAACAGCATTAACTGTGTACAAGCAGTAGTAACTACTTAGAATATTTTTCATTAAAGTTAATGAACATCACTAACTTTATGCTAGCAGTAGTAACACAAACCTTATCAGCAGTAACTCTAAGATCATCATGAAGACTTTTAATCCTAACAACCATCTCCTAAACTTGATATTCTTCTTCAAAATCTCAAGTTTTTGCATTGAAAGCTTCATAATCACCAAGAGGATATTTCCAAACACTTCATTGATTCTTGAGTTGTTTTGTGATGAGCTGAAGAAGCTGATAACACATTTTATTCCAATGATCAGCTTTAAGCTTCTTGTTTAACATATCAGTAATTGTAGGTGCTGTAAGAGGATATCTCTTTTCTACCAACATATGAATGTGCACATTTTGATTCCTCAATGAATGTACTCCACATGAGTCATATAGCTTCCATTTTAATACTCTCTAGTCTGATTGATTTTTCAATACTTGATCTTCAACATGTAGGTCAAACATTGTCTTCAAATCTCCATATAAAACTAAATCCATGTCCTCTACTAGTCTTGTTGATCCATACATAGCTTTTACCAACTTGTACAAAGTTTCCAAGTATTCTTTATCAAAACCTTTAAGCATATGACTGAACACCAAGTACATCTTTGAACTTTCATCAGCCCTGATTATCTGGTAATAGCATTTCTTTCCTTCTTTGTAGATCTTCTAGTCAACAATAGTTGGAGGCTTAGTAGCCAAAGGAATAGCATCAACTGCTACTTCCTCTTCCTCAAGAATGACTTCCATCAGACTTTTAAGCTCTGCTGTCTCTTTATCCTTATCCACCTTCCGCTTCTTAATACTTTCTTGTTCTAGCTCATCTCCTGCTCTCTTTGAACTGCTCTCTTGTGTTATCTCTGCTTCAGCTTTCTTTGAACTTCCTTCAACCAACTCAGTTCTGTAGTCAACAAAGGTATTCACCCTTTTCATTGCTTTGTTAAATAATTCTTGAATATTTGCAAAAGACTTGCTCTTCAAATCTTTAGGCTTCCATCCTTTTATGTTTTTCAAATAAGTACACATGATACTCCTTTGTTGAGCTTTTGTTGGTGGCCTGCTCCTTTTCTCTTCTACTCTTTTTGCTATAAAGTGTTTCCTTCTTTTCTCTAAGAGTTGTTGAAAAAATATATCCCTTTCTTCAATGGTCAACTCTTCTTGTTCTCTTGTTTGAAATCTTTCAGCTAATAAGCAATCAGCCTCAATCTTTGCATGTATATCATCCTATGTTTCTTTCAAGGCAATGTTGGCTTCAGCTTTCTCTCTTTTAATCCTTTCTTGTTCATCAAATTCAGCTTGTAACCTTTGAGCCACTTCCTCATCAAGCTCCAGTTGATCTTTCTTTAATAATTTCTTCACAGGTTCAGAATCAATCTTTTTTGCTTTACCATTGTTCTAAATCTTTGCTTGTGATGGTTGTTGTGAAGAAACTATTAGTGTAGGTGCTTGCTCTTATTCATAAATAACAAGCCCTTTAGCCTTGGGTCTTGTGCTAGTAGCTGTAATTGTTGTAGCAGCAGTTGTTGTTGTAAATATTTATGTTGTTGTTATTGATTCACTTAGATCTTCTACAACATTGGCTTTATCTTAAACTTTTTCACTTTTCAAAGCTGCAAGTGCTTGAGCTAAAGTGACTTCATCAACACTTAAATTCACATCTTTATCAAACACTCCTTGTTCCGCAACAAATACTTCTTCACCAGCAAGATCACTTACATCAAACATTATATCATCACTAAACCTCCCCTGAGTTTCATCAACCAATGTAGTCTCTGCATCTTTATCAATGTCATCAATTTTCCTCCCCTTTTTGGATGCATCCTCCTGATCACCCAAACTAGCTTCATCAGAGGAAACTATTCTTGCAGATCTACCAACCTTGTATAATATTTTGAGCTTGTGAGTTATTGACCCTCCTTTCTTCTCTAACTTCTTAACTCTCAGTTTCAAACTTGTAATCTCATGAGCTTGAGCAGTCTTTGTGTTCTCCAGGTCAATAACTCTATTTTGCAAGTTGGTACATTATTCCATCAATTCCTAAAGTTTCAATCTATCCTCACAACTTTGAAGTGTGTTACCTCTTGTAAGTAGTAGATCATTAGAAAATTTAGATACATTCTCAGACCTAGTCTGAGCAATTGTATCCCCCATGGTTTCTTGGCGTCTGGGACCACCACCTGAACTAGATCCTAGGGAACTTGGTTCATTAGGTGTTGCCTTAGATTGGGTCTTATCTATGTTACCCATGTCCTGCTATGCATCTAAGATAGTAGCAGTAGTGGTAGCCCTTTCCAAACTGTCACCCCTCTCCTTATAGACAACCTCATCTGCAACATTGGTTGTAGGACCACTAGGCTGAGGTACCTCAGTGTCCTTTCTTTTTGGCCTTCTTGATCTTTGTTTCTTTTGGGGTTGAGATGTTGATGGTTGAATAATAGTAGATGTGTGATGGGGATCAATAGGCATTGCTGAACCTTCACCATGTTCTTGTTGAGCTTGTACCATCATTGTAGGATATAAGGGTGTGTCCCTTCCAGAAAAGCCTTTCTCTACCCTTCTCATGTTTCTAAAAATCTTCTTAGTGTGAGAGGGTGTAACATAAATCCTTTTGTGACTTTGCATCCCCTCCAGTTGTTTATCCAAAAAGACTTGTACAAACCTTGGATACATCAAGAATTTACCAGCATTATCCAAGTTCTTTACCATACTTTTAAATATATACTTTGAAAAGTTGAACTTTTGATTTATAGCTAGGCAGATAATTGCAGAAGCCATAGTGCTACTAAATTCATTCCATGCAGTAGTCTTAGCACTTAGGCATTGCAAAATGGTATGA
Source organism: Tanacetum coccineum (assembly GCA_026074375.1). Taxonomy (NCBI): domain Eukaryota; kingdom Viridiplantae; phylum Streptophyta; class Magnoliopsida; order Asterales; family Asteraceae; genus Tanacetum; species Tanacetum coccineum. Next base: position 40,543 of record BQNB010024420.1, on the reverse strand, counting down.
ATAAGGAATTTCCATTGAGGATAAAAGAATGCCTTATAGAATGTAACCTTCTGTGAAAGTTTTTCATACCCCATCCTTGTATGTTCTTCAAAAATGGTAGCATTTGGCAAGCAATCCATACCTTCCTCATCATTCAGTTGAAGGTCACTTCTAATAGATGCTTCAGTAACAATTATCTTCTTTTACTTCCCCATTGACAGTTTTTGCCTTGACAATAGCCTAGAATTGTTCAATACATTAAGTATAGATCGTAGGATTAACTGTTAGTGCATACTTGATAGTGTGTGAATTAAGAAAATCCACTCTCTTCTCAAACCCTTCACTTTCAGTGGGTTTAGCCAAAAACACGACTAAATTATGAGTATCAGCAAACTGTAGGGTCGTCATTGTGTTGGGTTTTGATAATGAATGATGAAATTGAGTTAGGGTTTGTGATTAGAGAGTATATGATTTAATAAAATCGATTAAATGAGTGAATAAAACCCTAAATCGAAGTATTTATGAAACTACCCTCAACAACATTAACGTTCACCAGTAGTTGTAATTTATGCCTAGCAGCATTAACTTTCAATAGCAGTAGTAAGTTTATGCCTAGCAGCATTAACTTTCCCAGCAACAGTAAGTTTATTCCTAGAAGCATTAACTTCCCCAGCAGTAGTAAGTTTATGCCTAGCAGCATTAACTTTCCCCAATAGCAGTAAGTTTATGCCTATCAGCATTAACTTTGAATCACCAGCATTAACTCCAATTCCATTCTAATCAGCTTTTCCATCATCAAATTAACATTTTAGCTCACAAAAACTCTCTGTCTGTTTTTGATATCTCTCAATTCTTTTTACTCACAATTCTCTCTTTCTGTTTTTAAACAACTCTCTTTCTGTTTTTCAACTTACAAATTCTCTCAATTCTTTTACTCACCAAATCACTCTTTCTATTTTTATTCCACACATCTCTCTTTCTGTTTTTAAACAACTCTCTTTCTGTTTTTCAACTTACAAATTCTCTCAATTCTTTTACTCACCAAATCACTCTTTCTATTTTTATTCCACACATCTCTCTTTCTGTTTTTATTCTCACCAACCCTCTCAATTCTTTTTCTCACAATTTTCACAATGTTAATTATACCAGTAGTATTAAGTATAACTAACAGCATTAACTTAGCAGTATTAAGTATAACTAGCAGCACTAATTATACTTAACATCAGAACTATTAATGACATGAATAACAATACTAATTCATACAAAACTCTACAAAAACATAAAGAGATAAAAGATTTTAAGGATTTAGCATTCCAATACTAGCAATCAAATATTGAAATCTACTTACATCAAAAGCTTTTGTAAGCAAATCTGCAACATTTTTGTCAGTATGGATTTTGACCATTTGAATCAATTTCTTTTCATTGCAATCTCTAATAAAATGATGTCTAATCTCTATATGCTTTGTTTTTGAATGAAAAACAGGATTTTTAATTATGCAAATAGTACTGTTATTATCAATAAAGATTTTGGTATGCAAGAAATTGTACCCATAATCAAGTAATTGATTCTGAATCCAAAGCACTTGTCCACAACAACTTGAAGCAGCCACATATTCAGCTTCTGTTGTGGAATTTGCAACCACAGTCTGTTTCTTGCATTGCCATGATATTAATCTACTTCTAAGGAATTGACAACCATCCTGTATTGTAACTTTCCTATCCAAGCTGCTCCAGCATAATAACTATTAAGTGTATGCTACCAAAGCAAAAGGAGAATCTTTGGATTACCAAAGACCTAATTTGGTTGACCTTTTAACACCCTAAAGATCCTTTTACATGCATGCATATGTGAAACATCTTGGGTGACTTGTATCTTGCACAGGTCACACAACTGCAAACATATATTACCAGTCTGAAGAAGTAAGATACATCAATGAACCAATCATTGATCTATATAAATGAACATCCACTTCTTCACCATCTTCATCCTTGAGCAAAAGCTTTTGAGTTTCCATAGGTGTGCTTGCTGTCTTGACATCAGTAAAACTAAATTTCTTCAAAATCTTAGTCACATACTTGTCTTGACTGATAAAAATCCCATCATTCTTCTGCTTTACTTGCAGTCCTAAGAAGAATGTGAGTTCACCCATAGAACTCATCTGAAACTTCTTATGCATCATCTTCTCAAACTCAGAGCCAAAAATGATATCACTAACATACACTTGAACTAATAGAATATCACCTTTTCCTTTGATAAACAGAGTCTTGTCTATCTTTCCTCTCTGAAACCCATCCCCATTGTCCAACAAATAAGTTGACAAGGTTTCATACCAAGCTCTGGGAGCTTGATGCAGTCTATAAAGTGCCTTTTCTACTTTGTATACTCTGTCAGAGAAGTCTGGATCTTCAAATCCTAGTGGTTGACAAACATAGACTTCCTCTTCAATCTTACCATAAAGAAAAGCACTCTTGACATCCATCTGGTATACCACAAAGTCTTTAAATGAGGCATAGGATAAGAATAGCCTAATTGCTTCAATTCTAGCAACAGGGGCAAAGACTTCATCATAGTCAATCCCTTCTTCTTTTGTGTATCTTTGAGCAACCAATCTTGCTTTATTTTTAATCATAATTCCTCTTTTATCCTTTTTATTCTTGAAAACCCATTTAGTCCCAATAGCCCTTTTTTCCATTTGGTAAATCCACTAATGTCCAAACTTCTTGTAGCTTATAACACCCCGTGTTTTAAGGTCAATTACGAAGTCAATAAATTCACTATTTATTTTTTAGTATTGTACGCATTTGTTTTTAAATCGTAATCGTTAAGTTAAATCGCGTAAGCTAAAATACATTCAATGTAAAACGGGCATCAAACAATTAAATATTTACATATCATCAAGTGTAAATTAATTCTTTGAGAATAATTATTAACTTTGTATATTTTATTTTTATTGGTTACGTAAAGTGTTTACGTTTCGCGATAAAATACGTTTAGGCATTCCCGGAACCACCAAAACTCTACGCTTCAACAAATACCCACAATTATACCCAATACCTAAAGTTTACAAAATATCATCACATTTTAGCCTATATGGCCGGATATACAAGGTGGGATACCAAGAAAATATCTTGCAAAACACTTTCCTAGAAATCATGGGATGATGTCCATTTTAGGGAACCAAGGACCCTTATCTTCCAAGTCTTGACCAAGACTTCCTTAAAACCCTCACCATGTCTTTTATGAATCTAGTCTTGATCTCATCTAGGTCCAATAAGTATATAAGGAAAGTAACTAGCAAGATAACACATACACTCTCATTTCTTAGGTGAAAAACCAACAAAACCTCTGTTTTTGCTCTCTCTATGCCACGGCTAAATAACACCACCATAAACCATCCATAAATTTTTTATTTACCACATTTCTAAGTGTTCTTACATCATATCTAAGATAACCCAAGAAGGTTTGAAGATTTGGTTTAAGGTTTATAAGTGTTAAACAAGAAAGGTTCAAGATTAGGGTTTACATGAAATTAGGGTTTTCAAGTATTGAAAGCTTGGGTTTGTCATCTAAACAAGGGTTTAGATCATATTTTTTATCATCATACTTCATACTAAGGTTACCTAAAAACCTTAATCTCTTTACATTCATGATTTTATGTGTATATAATGGCTATGTAGTTAATCACCATCTAGGAACTTATTTACTTGTAAAAATGGATTTTTTCACTTGTTTATGGTTTGATAAACTTTTACATATGATATATGGATCTTAATTTCATGTTATAATGGATGTATAAGTATTGTACATGAGTGGTTTATATAAAAAAAGTATATATAAGCAAGTTACTTAAAAAGTATACATATATAAAGTTATGGACAAATAGGTATGTAAACTCATGGATCTTGTGATTCTTGGAAAAACTTTGGACAAATGAAGGACTAAGTACCCTAAGCATGTAAGATACATGGTACATATGGTTGTAATGGACTTGTAACAAAGTGGTAAAACTAAAAAGATATAAAAATAACTTTTAAACACATTTTAAGAAAATATAAAAAAGGGTCTGTTTGAATTCTAATTTTAAGACATATATTTTATGATTTTATAAAATACTACATGTCAAAAGGATCGTGGGCATGTAGAGAACTCAAAAAACTGATTTATAACAAAAGAGATACGCTAATTTTAAGTTAACATTAATTAAACGTGTTTATAAAATAAATTTTATAAAAACAAATTACTATTCACATCTAATGAAAATGTATACATGTTTTTATCAGTTAGTATATGATTTTAGGATTTCAAAACAATAAGGATCATAATTTTTGGATTAATAACGAAGGAGTTATGTATTTTTCACGATTACGACAATAAATACTTTTATAAAAGTTACTGTTCATCTCAGACATGAACATTTTGAAAACATCATTTATTTGATAAAACTTTTAATTACGAAGACGTGCTCGAAAGAATCACTAAAATCGGATCTAAAACGAATAAGATACGACATTTACGGGTGTTACGTTAATTAAAGTTATAAAAATAAGCTTATAACTGTTATGAACAGTAAAAATCACTGTTCACCAGGGGATTTCAAAATATGAAAATGTAATATTTTGATACATCGACTTAATACGAGAACATGGACGTAAGAAACATCCCAAACGGGCTTAAAACGAGAAAGATACGCACTATTTTATACTTGTGCACTATTTCCTGACGTGAATAGTGTTGGTTCGTTTTTAATATAAATTTTTGCGAAACATTTTAGAATCATTTATATAATATTTATACATGTCCTAAACTTTATAAATATTATTTTACAAAGACAATTGAATTATTTATTCGATTATACGAGTACAAACACACGGTTAATATTTATCAAATGCAATTTAAATATTATTTCACAAACTCAATTAGATGGTGATGTAGCTATATAGAATTATATATGGTAGTAGTTATTCAAATTACTTAGTACTCATATGACCTATAATTGATTAGGTTGCATTCGAGCGTAATTGTGACGCATTTTCTGTTATGATTTACATTGTTAAACTCATCCACTCGAGGTGAGTTCATAGCCTCACGTTTTACATTTTATAATGATTTATAAGTTTTAGGGTGAGAACATGCTTTGTTTTATAATTGGACGCAAGTGAACATTTCATATTTAAACTGATTACGTGTTTTCCTAAGTAGCGATAACCCAATGTGCCCACTATCATGAACTGTAAATCACTTGGAGGGTGAGCGCGAATGTTATAAATAGATCTATTTGGGGGTGACGCCCCCGTTCGGGTGATTAGCTATCACTGGTGTCGAAACTACCGAGCCAACGAACGTATACCATGTCGGATTTGGGATGTTCTGGGTTAGAACATCATCATGGGCAATGTAGGCAATTTATATTGCAATTCATTTATGTCGAGCTTCAGTGTCATGAGCTTAGGGAAACGTAATTACATTTTTGTGATGTTTACATTTAATGTATTATCACGGGGGAATCTTGCGGTCCTACACTTATATAATTCACAAACCTATGAATTCACCAACATTATTGTTGACGTTTTAAAGCATGTTTTTCTCAGGAGGTCAATAAGGCACGAGGTGCAAGGGATACATTGGTGGTCGTTATTTTGGAAGTCATTTGCATTAAAGATTTGGTTGCATTACATTTTGGAGAAGCATTTGTTATGAACTAGAATCTTTGTATAATTTAACAACGAATAAGTAAAGCTTCGGGCTTTTGTATCAAACACTTTGCTAAATCCAATGTATCGGTTTTAAACGACACTTTTAAAGGTCGTTCTTATATATCTTGTGCTATTGATCTATGAAGTAACGCTCCCAAACCCATATTCCGCTGCGACCCATTTTGGGGGTGTTACAGATTGGTATCTAGAGCCAAGGTTATAGAGAACCAGGTCAAATGTTTTTGCTGGACTATAACCGTTTTCAAACATTGCATTCATACAAAGGGGTTTTCACGGGACATACATACACTAGTTGTTTGCATTAGTTAGTTTTACTAGATGCTTACATGATTCATATACGTGTTCATATTATATTACATACGTTACTATGAGGGTCGACGGGGAATGTGACAGTTCGAAGGATGCTGATTTCGGATGAGTTTATTATGTATGGACTTTCGTGTCACCGAGAGTATAATGAAGGTGTTTTTCAGGGTTAGACATTCCAATGATTCAGCCGCAACCGGTTAAATCTACCCAAGGAACGCATAGGTTTACACCTAGCACCCATAGGTCACCTACCCTTTCTGCTGCTACTCCTTAGAAGAAGAAGAGAAAACAAGTTGATGGGGAAACAATTTCACCTATAAAATCACTTAAAGTTACCATCAAGAAAAAGAAACCAGGTACTACTCCCATTCCACCCCCAGTGATGATAGAGAAAGGGATGAGATTGTTGAAGCAACCCTTCTAAGTCTCACTATGCACAAAACTGCTCTAAGCTGCTGCGCAGGCTCATGAGAAGCGCTCCGCGCACGTAAAGTCCAAGAGAAATTGGAGGAGATAGAAAATATGGTCGAAGGTAAAAAAGATGAAAAGTCGTATGCTAGTGAGTTTGCGGATTTAGTTTTTAATGATGACGATTGATGTGTTTCAAAGTCTTTTTAATTTATATGAATGAAATTTATGGATATAGATGGATAACAACACTAAGGGTTGGGTTAAAAAAGTATTGACACGTATGTAGTATAACACTTCCAGTATGACCATGTCGTCTACTGAGATTTGCGTTGAGTGTTCGAAATAATCAGATGAAAAAATAAAATACTTGAACATATTAAAATAAAACTGAAACTGAATTTAATAATGAGAAAGATGGACTAACTAGGATAATTTCATTTTTAAACTCATAAGCAGTGGTGATAGTTACGATCTCAAACTTGGGACTTTAATTTATAAAAGGGTTTTCTCGTCAGAAAACGTTTTCACAAATTAACTTGTTTAACTTAAGACTTATGTTTAGTTAACTTGATCAAATGTGTCACTCAAATAATTTCAGTTATAATTATATCAAATATGCTCGTTGTTTATCAAATAATGTAAGTGGATTTCTCGTCACAAACGATAAAGATCAAAGACAAATCTTTAAAACTATATAGTTCACAACGGGTCTTTCGACTTATACTGGTGTGAGTATATAATCAAAGTTGATAAGATTGGACACGATAAGATTTTAACGTAAGCTTAAGATTAACAAGATCGTAATTATACCAAACGCTTATTCATTATATTATTTTCACCAAATAGTCATGAGAGATTTAGCCTCTCATGGCTATGAAGTTCATAACAAAATTAAATAGGTAAACAAGAAACATACTATATCTGGGTAAGAATATGGATCAAAACTATACCCGATACAAGTATAGAATCTTAGTACAACCTTTATTTCTTCTAAATTCTATGATGTTCTTCTTCGTTCTTCGTGGTTCGATCTTCAATCTTCAAGATGTTTTGAAGATAGATTTGTTGGTATGAAATGAGAGGAATGATTCTTGATAGAAAAGTTGATATGAAATGCTTGAAAATCGTCCTCTATTTATAGGCTGAATTTAGGGTCGAAGTGCGTCGCACAAGGAATTTTGTGCGGCGTACTTGGGGTGTTAATGCGGGTTACATTTAATTCCATTTATTCTTCTTCTTAACTTCGATGGGAAGTGCGGCGCACAAAGAAGTTTGTGCGGCGTACTTAGTGAGTAAATGTGATCTTCATTTAATAGTCTTTAATTTTCTGGACTTGATAAGAAGTGTGGCGCACAAGATATTTTTGCGGCGTACTTGAGGTCTTTTTTAGCTTTGGTCCTTTCTTTTCTTCTATCTAGCTTTCATAACTATAAACAACTTGAACTTTGTTCGTTTTGGATCGAGATGACTTCAGTGAACATGAACATAATTTAATGCATTAGTAAGGAGGTTCACTGAGGAAAATATAAAATATATATAAATAACGCCGCCGAAAACATGTATAATTAAGGCGTTATCAAATCCCTCCACACTTAGCTGTTACTTGCCCTCAAGCAATTAAAGCGAGGAAAAACAAGATCATTTATCGTGACGTGGAGAAAATTTAGATTTAACAAGTGTTTACTAGTTTAGTTAACTTTTCAGGCATAGACACATAACAGTGCACCTCACAAAGGAATGTGTTTGATTTTTAATTCACTCAAGTCACTCAGATAGGGTTTATAATTGTGAAGACACTCAGATGCGCAGACATAATCTAGATAGCTACCATATGCTTGTGCAAGAAACATAAACATGACCGATGGGGCGTGAGCACCAGAAAAAATCTCAAAGGGGCAAAACTTGATACTGATGAGGGTGAATAGCATATACTGATCTCTTGTGCCGAAACTTAAGCCTTAAACTTTAAACTTTTATTTCTTCTTTTTTTTATACATTTGCGATAACTAAGGCTGGCACGAAACTTCTTTCTTTCAACTTTGATTTCTTCACGGAATAGTCTAAAAGGGAGGTGCTGACAAGATACAGGAGCTTACGGGATTTATTTCACCTCATATCATATGATTTTTTCTATAAATTAATCTTACTGAGGTCTAGTAAATGATGACCAAGCACAAGTTTTAGAGCTACTAAATTACCGGCTCACTCGTATACAATTTTCAACCAATACCATTGCTCCAGAAAAGGTGATAAATTACAAATACATAGCCATAACGACAGATGAGACACTTGTAATTGCAATCAAACCTTAACTCGAACAAGCTAAAGGCATCAATTATCATAGTTACCAAAGGTGGATACCCGAATTCTTTTAAGGCTTTAAATTCTCACAATTTAGTGGACTGGTTTCGTGCTAGTTATAGTGTCCATCTGGTTGGACTTGCCTTATTAAGAGCATATTTTATATTTAAAAGAAAAGAAAATATATTATATATTTTTAAAATATTTTTCATAAAATATTAGTCAAAAATTTTTTGCAGGGCAAACATGGAGAGATATGATTAATTTTTCCTATTTGGCTCCCCTCCATACTTAAGTTGAACATTGTCGTCAATGTGATAACTGATAAACTAAAAAATAGGGAAAATTAAGGGAAAACGGTACTTCCCCGGGCATAGAAAAATGTAGCTACGGAAGAGCTATCTTTGAGCACATGCCATAATTTTCTAGACTTAAGCTATATTACCTACAAAAGTAAACACAAAAGCACACAAAAAGAAAATATTTTTGTTTATTTTTTTTTAGAAAAATTAGAAAGAAATGAGTGGAGGGGGGACTCCTCCATTCATAAATAAAGCATGTGTTGCCTCCCGAGAAGTGCTTAATTTTTAAAAGAGTTGTGAGCTAGACTCCTACTTCTGGAGTTCATTCTTTCAGAAAGAAGGGAGTGACTGCTTCCCTTTGGTCATTGTAATCTTCTTCTTCATGGTAAAGCTTCAGTCGAAGGCCGATAACAATGAATGTTTTTCCATCTTTTCCATATAGTTCAACATATCCAGCCCTTTACAGAACCATAACCTAACACTTATGAATATTGATGTTTCAACATACGGTCTAGCCAACGATAGATATGAGCTTTAGCTGTTGTGAAATTTATCTTTTGAATGAAAGCGTCTCGCATCTCATTTGTTTCATGTTTGATTTCTTTTCTCTCTTGAGTTTCCTGTGATGCCAGACATTGGTTCTTGCTTTGTATAGACGAGAGTTTTCATAGACTTGATGTCTGAGTTCGTCAAACTCATGCAATTGAAACATTCTTTTCTCACCAACAGCGATGAGATATGGGTTACAGTTTTTCAGGGCCCAGTATGCACATTTTTCAATTTCAAACGACATGTGGCAGTCTTTTTCGTATATGAGCTTGTACGGTGTTGTACCGGTTGCTGTTTTAAAAGCAGTACGAAAAGCCCACAGAGCATCATCAAGTTTTCTAATCAGATGGCAGGATTATCTTTAAGAGTTTTTTAAAGAATTCTTTTAAGGGTTATGTTCGTGTTTTCAAACTTGACACTTGTTTGAGGGTGGTACGAAATTGAAGAAATGTGTATTTTGTGTGACTATTGATCATCCAATGGCCACATGAATTTGATGTTTGTGTGACCTTTTGTAATATTTAGCCACACAAAGCATGTTTGTTTTGGGTATTTAGTCACATACAACTAAGCATAAAGTGACCAAAAGTGTTAATAAGTGTGACCATATGGTGTTTAAATTGAAGAAATGTGTATTTTGTATGACTATTGATCATCAAATGGCCACATGAATATTATGATTGTGTGACAAAATGTTTAGTGTGACCATATATGCCATTTGGTCACAGTGTTAGAAGTAAATGTGACTAAACACATTAGCTTTTGGCAAGCTAACACAAACTAAACTTTAGACACACATATTAAGTTACGTGACCATATGTAATGGAATTTGGCTACACTAAAATAATGTGTGACAAAATGTTTAGTGTGACCATATGTGGCATTTAGTCACATTGTTCAAGTGTGTGACAAATATTTGTCACTATTTATATGTATATCATGACCAATGCTTCAAGCTTACTTGTATTGGTCACACGTTCAAAATTCATATGTGACCAAACAATATTACCGGTTACTTTTAGCCACATGATGTTCGAATCCGTGGAAATATAGTTCTAATGGTCACACGATAAAAATGTTCATGTGTAACTAATTAGTAAATGGTGTCTTTTTTGGTACCTTTGGTCACATAAATATGTGAATGTGTGGCCGTTCCATTTTGGCCATGTGTGACCAAATCCACTTTTTGTACTAGTGTTTACAAGGGAAAACATAATTGTATAAGGAAACTAAATCTTTTAATTCTTTAATAAACTTCATCTTTATCTTCAAGAATCATATCTTTTGGAATCTTTTATCTTTTGTAGAATATCCTCCACCAGCTTGTAGAATTCCATAATGCTAGATTCAGTCCTTATGTTTCATTCTTGTTTTGTCTTATCAACTCAAATATAATTCCCAATATATCTTGCGTCCAAACATACCATGTTTGGATAAAACAAATTTATTAGATTCAATCACTTGTTTATAACCACAATTATTCAAAATACTACTTAAAACCAAATTCTTCTTTATATTAGGAACGTGTAAAACATTAAACAACGAAACAATCTTTTCAGAACTAAATTTAAGATCTACACAACCGCGTCTATGTACCAAGGCTGTTGACTCATTTCACATATGAAGAATTGATCCATCATTCAGCGATTCTTAGGTCTTGAACTATCATCTATCTTTACACACATGATGTTCGAATGCGTGGAAATATAGTTCTAATGGTCACACGATAAACATGTTCATGTGTAACTAATTAGTAAATGGTGTCTTTTTTGGTACCTTTGGTCACATAAATATGTGAATGTGTGGCCGTTCCATTTTGGCCATGTGTGACCAAATCCACTTTTTGTACTAGTGTTTACAAGGGAAAACATAATTGTATAAGGAAACTAAATCTTTTAATTCTTTAATAAACTTCATCTTTATCTTCAAGAATCATATCTTTTGGAATCTTTTATCTTTTGTAGAATATCCTCCACCAGCTTGTAGAATTCCATAATGCTAGATTCAGTCCTTATGTTTCATTCTTGTTTTGTCTTATCAACTCAAATATAATTCCCAATATATCTTGCGTCCTCTTATAGTAGACATGGCCCAGTCTAAGATGCCATAGGATTGAATCATTCAATTTTGAGGTTGACATAAAGGCTGAAGCAATATTATATTTAACAATATTAAGCCTGAACATTTGATTACTCAAATAACCAAAACTAATAAACATACCATGTTTGGATAAAACAAATTTATTAGATTCAATCACTTGTTTATAACCACAATTATTCAAAATACTACTTAAAACCAAATTCTTCTTTATATTAGGAACGTGTAAAACATTAAACAACGAAACAATCTTTTCATAACTAAATTTAAGATCTACACAACCGCGTCTATGCACCAAGGCTGTTGACTCATTTCACATGTGAAGAATTGATCCATCATTCAGCGATTCTTAGGTCTTGAACTATCATCTATCTTTACACACATGCACAGTTGCTCCTGAGTCAACCCACCATGCAACATCATCATCCTACATAAAATAAGCCTCAAATACATATAGGGATGGCAACGGGGCGGGTTTAGGGCAGGGCAACCATCCCTATCCCCAAACCCGCTTACTAAAGTTCTCTCCAAACCCGCCTCAATCTCCGTCGGGGAAATAATTGAGGCGCCCCGTTGGGGTGTGATGCTCCCCCAAACCCGCCCCGTACTAATCGGGGATATTATCGGTGTGTCCTCTTTGTTTGCAATTGACTAAAGCCGCATCATTTTATATTTATTATTATTTTTAGACTGTTAGCAGTTAGCTATCAATTACAAGCAAGGCTTATTAAGTTTTGAACGATATTATCATACATGTATAATGATAAATTACACTATAAAAAAGTTAGAACTTAAAAATATGACATTAAACAAGTTTCCATAATAACAATTTTGCAATATTACAAAGATAAAATAACTAATAATATTAGAGAAGTACATTTTTATTATGTAAATAGTAACAAAATACTATATAAATATACATATATTTTTATATATGTATATATTAATCGGGCGGGGTGGGGCGGGGATGTTATTCCCCACTTTCCCATCAAACCCGATTAAAAATCCCCGTTTAAGCCCTAAACCCGCCTCGTAACTCGATTAGCATGCCCCGCCCCGCCTTAATTATTTTAGGTTTTGGGTTTCCCCATCGGGTTCGGGTTTTTTTGCCATCCCTAGATACATATGTAACATAATAAACCTAGAGAGATTTATTAAACATATTCTGACCTTTCAGTGAGTTGGTTGAACCATCCACTAAACCTTTTGTGCCTGAACCATTAGCTTTGTTGCCAACATTAACACCTTTGCAATCCCTTTTAATGCGACTAGTTTGCCACATTTCCAACAAGTAAGTTTAGCCTTCTTGTTAGGATCAGCCCTTGTGTTATCATGATGTTTACGTTTATCCTTGTTGTCATTGTACTTGGTGGAGTTATTATACTTCACTATATTAACAACTAAAGGACCAACAACATTGTTGCCTTTTGGCGTGTCACTATCTTGCACCCTAAGGGACTCCTTAATGTGCAGATGACCCAAACTCAACACGAGTTAACTTTTCCTTTAGATGTTTCAAGGTGTGCTTGAAATCTTTTCAAGAAGGATGGAGTTTGTCAATGATACAAGAGACTTGAATAGCCTCATCCATGTTCATTTTATGTTGTGTAAATCTTCCAAGTATACCAAGAAGTTCATTGTATTATTCCATAACTGGTCTTGAATAAGTCATTTTGTAATTGGTGAAATTATTAACAAGGAACTTCTTACTTGATGTATCCTCAACCATATATTTAGCCTCTAAGGAATCCTATAGTTCTTTAAAAGATTTAACATTTTGGTATATATCAAATAAAGGATCAGACATACCATTGAGGATTAAACCTCTGCAGACATAGTCATCATTGTCCCACTTGGCACTCTTCCTGATTTGTTCCACGGTAGCATTCTCACAATCTTCAAGAATAGGAGTAGTGAGCACATACACCATACTCATGCTGGAAAGCAAGAAGTGCATCTTCTTTTGCCATCTTCTAAAGTTCACCCCTTCAAACTTTGTGGAAACTAGAAGGGGGTTGAATAGTTTATTGCTTTTTCAATTAGTGCGAGGTTTGTGTATAAAAAGTTAGATTTGAGCTTATGCGATCTCAATGTATACACAATATGAACAATCTAGTTAAGTAAATAAATGACAACAATTTTAAACGTAAACTTGTAAGACAAGAGATAAGAGTTAGAAAGATCAAACCACAACACACGGATTTATAGTGGTTAGGTAATGAAGTTCCTCTTCGCCGTACTCCACTCCTCGAGTACCCAACTCGAGAGTTCTTTTCACTATGTCAACAAACTCCCTTTAGGCGAAGAAAATCTTACACATGTAGCTTACACCAATTTTTGACACTAAGCCAAATGTCGAGTCCTAATCTTAACTAGAACCAATCTACCACACGCTTGTATTTTGAGGCCTAAAATACTATCCACACTAACAAGATATCACGTCACCTAAACACTATCATGATCAACCCGATCTAACTATTACACATAATCACATGAGATATAAATGAATTAAAAGATACACCACAATCGTAACTATGTTAATTGAACACCAACTAAGCTATAATACTTCTTGACTTGATGATAAGAAGTATTCTTCTCTTGCACTTGAAGATCTAAGCTTGAATCACTTGGAAAGAAATGCTTAACATTAAATGATCAAAGGAATGTAAGGGACATGTAAACTGATTTTAAACAAAAAGAAAGTGAGTGCAAAAGGTAAGAAATCTGTGTGGAATAGTCCATTATTTATAGGCAGAGCTGGGAGCCGTTTTACATGGCCGACCCCTTTAGTGATAAGGGGCCTCTCCTACCTATAAGAGGGTCGTCTATAGTAGGACGCTCCTATTTTTGTCTTTTCCAGTGGAGGTGTTTCCTGGATTAGTTTTATTCAATTTTAGGGGGAAAGTTTGAATTTAAAATATTTATTTTGAATAAAACATTTTTTGTAAATACCGAAAATGTTTTGTATATGTTTTAAAAGTGTTTGTTAAATTTTATAAAAATGTAAGGTTTATAAAAAATAAATTCCTTTGATCACAAATAAATTAAGCATTTATTTATTCATACCTTTAAGTGATTAATTGCTTAAAAGAAAATTTACGACTAATTACTTGTTTATGTTTAATTTTACATAGAGCGTTTTTACATTTTGTGATTATCAAAACGTAGAGATGTCGAAAAATATCAATAACATTTTTAGGCATTATTTCTATCAACAATCTCCCTCTTTTTGATAATTACAAAATCTAAACTCATTAAATATAAAATTATTTTTAAACAAGTGTTTAGTGAGTTTTATTTCATTTCTCTCCCTTTTTGTAAAATCAAAAAGGTTTCGTCGACGAATTAATGTAAGTCCGACAAAATAACCGTTCCCCCTTGATGTGTGCCCCCCCCTCATTGGAGGACACCAAGGAATCGAGCTATGGTAACTTTGCTACAAAAACAAGTTAGAGGAACAAGACCAATATTTCTAACATATAGCAACGACAAAGGAAAAATATTCAAGCATGGTTACAATCAATGCTTAAAATATAGATAGGAGTCAACCATCATAAAAGTAATTAACTACTAGAAGAACATAGGTGCATTCATAAATATTGTGTATGCAACACAATATTACAACATGCATACATTAAGGCCAAGTATTATGCTTAAATCATAATAATACATCATACATAAATAAAAAACTACAAAGGTCTTAATTTTTCTAGAATGGCATAGGACTTGCTTGCAAAAGGTTTAATAAGAATTATTTGGAACATGAGTGACTTAACATTGAGTATGTTTAATTTAGAGAGATTGATGGTGGTGGTGAGTTTGGAGGTGGAGGTTGTGAAAGCATGTGTTTAATGTAGGAAAACATGTATTGAAGTTTACCTCTCAAGCCAAAGATGAGTGTACAATTGTGGATACAACACAAGCATATTGCTCCATGTGCTTCAAGTTGTTTCCATGAAATAGGATAACCAAAGAGAGGTGGTGAAGGCATTGAAGGTGAAGGAGTATTGAATTGAATGTCACGTGGAGTTATTGGTGAAAGAGTGAGGGTAATGTCCATGGGATCATTTTCTTGTGGTGGAGTTACTCTTGGAGGAGGTGAAATTGGTGAGTTCAAATAACCATTAGTTGAAAGGGATGTGGAAGAAGTTGGTGATTTAAGTTTGGAAGCAATGGAGGATGATGAAGTAACCCTAGTTGATGGTGTTTTTAAAGGTGCATTTGGTGCACTTGGAGATGAGAGTTGGTGTTTTGGTGAAGGGGTTTTAGTGTTATCTTGAGTAAGGTCAATGAATAATTGTCTTGGAGGAATTATGTTTATTTTTGGTCTTTTGGAAGGTTTGGAAGTGGAAGCTTTTGTGGATGCCATAGAAGTAATGATGGTTGATGATGAATGAAGAAGATGATGAATTGGTAGTGAAAAATGGGAGGCAATTTATTGGAAGAAAATGGTTTAGAAGTGGTATGAATTTGAGTTAGTTTAAGCATGGTTGATGAAGATGAGGAATAATTTATACTAGGAGGATGAGATAGTTAAGGATAGATGGACATTGTTAGGATACAAATCCAAGGAATGTTTGTGAGTTCTGGGAAATTATAGTTGGGGGTCGCGCCTGGGTAGTGATAGTGGATGCCATAGAAGTAATGATGGTTGATGATGAATGAAGAAGATGATGAATTGGTAGTGAAAAATGGGAGGCAATTTATTGGAAGAAAATTTGTTGGAAGTGGTATGAATTTAAGTTAGTTTAAGCATTTCCAAATGATGTTTGTGTTTTCTAGGTAAGGATAGCTGAGCCTAAGTAAAAGAGGATCAAAAAGCAGAAAGAAACAGTAAAATACATGATCAGGTAGGCCGACCCCCTTAAGTATATGGCCGGCCCCTTTATCAATAAGGGGTCCGCCCTTATGAGCTAAGGGGGTCGCCGGTCTGACATTTTTTAGACTGTCCTGATTTTGAATTTTTGCAAAATATTAGTGAAGGAAATGATTTTTGGGGTTTAATTTGCAGCAAGTCCTATTTTTATAGCAATCAACACTAATTTACATGAGCACTTAGCAAGCTAAGTTATACCTTATGCAAAGAAACTATCACAACTAATAGGCAATTATGATAAGTTCTTCATGAAGTGCATATTAAGCGAAATACTAGCTAATAGTTATAATACTCCAACGATTTGTACTTCATAAAACAATACTACTAATGTTTACAACATAAGAAATTACTTGTAACTATATTACTCAGGACCTAGTGATGCGGTCGTCGTAGGACTTCTACACGAAGTTTTACAACTCCTTAGGCAGAGTACCTAACTGTTGTAGTAGTAGTATAGGCAAGACTCGGGGGGTTGTTATCGTTCTCTAGGGGAATAGGTTGGGAAGGCTTGATCATGGTCTAACATAATTCTAGAGGTTGAGAGAAGATTATTTTTGTGTTTTTATATTTTATGAAAGCAGGTAAATCTATGGTTTGAGAGGTTAGTTTGTTTAACTAATTACTAAACTAATTAATATCTAATCTACTGTTGATAACTTTATGATAATTAAATGTATTTACTTAATCATGCATTACTTAGCAGATTGCTTCTCCTAATCCTGTTGCCTTGTCACACTTGTGATGATTTGTGTAAGTATTTCCAAGGTCATGAACGGATTACACAAGCCCGCCGTCTATTTAATATTTTGTTAAGGCAACGCACACGTAAGGTAGTATGAAGGCGATTACAAGGCCCCTAAGAGTATATAAAATGTGTGTGAAATACCTTAAGAGGGATCAACCATATAAGGGGGTAAGGTAGTATGAAGATTGTTACCCGATGGTATCCTTTCTACGCACTCACGTTTCCCTAGACGTGTCTATAGTGATACAGACAAAAGCTGGTTTTCTAAAGCCTAACGCGCATATTCATCAACAAGAAGCAACAGTAATAAGATCTACAATCTGACTTTTATGCAATCATAAGCAAATACAAAGGAGGGTTAGCCTAGCATGTTAAGAATAAAGCAAGAACATAGATTAATCACATAATACATAGACATAATAAATGATTAACACTCTTACTTGATTAAAACATAGATGGCCCTAAAATGACCTTTAAAGCTGCTACAAAGACTAGGGTTCGTTTCTCCAGAAAAAGCAACTAAGACCATACGTACACATCCGTAACGACGGAATAGACACATATGACTGCATTCGAACCTTAACTTGAGAAAGCTAAAGGTACAAATTATCTTGGGTATCAATAATGGATACCCGAATTTCTAAAGATCTAAAGGCGAACCTCACATTTTTGGGGTGGAATTTTAAGGGTTTTGGTGCTAGTCATACACATTCCTATCCATGAGTCGCTATTAATACTTGGTTTTCGTCGGTATGTGTCATAAATTTTTTTAAATTTGGGTTAAAATTACCTTTTTATGCTATATCGAGTTAAGATCAACATAGACCCATTATTTGTCATAGATCCAATGAATCAATTTCAACCATTTATTTTTTCATCAAAAATAAAAAAAACCTATTTTCCACCTCTTTTTTAAAAATAAAATATCTTACAAACGGTAAATCGTCACACGACAAAAAATACACCATCGCGACGAGTATTTTTTTTATCTTTCAGTAGACGGGTGACACGATATACTTTAGATGAACTTTTTTTTTGATTTTTTTTTCTGTCACGAATTGCGAAAATCATATAGGATTCGTATAACGAATCATATATGATTCGTATAACGGATCATATATGATTTCATAAAATCATATATGATTTCATAAAATATGGGGAAACAAAAAATCAACACTCATTACCTGTCATAGCATATAAATTACCATAGGCTTGGTAAAGGATCAAACCTCCACCGCTAGGCGCAAGCATTATTCATTACTATCAAAGAGGTATTTTAAAAGGTTGTAGGATGTAGGTGTAAGATAACATTAACGTAAATGGAACGGATAGGATACATTCAGGGAGTGACTTTTAGGTGAATTTGGAGTGGAAGGGTTAGCTAATTATTTATAAGAATACACGTTGGTTTGGTTGCTAAGCCAAAGACTCGGACAAGATATACAAACTCTACAAAACTCTACATCAATCTCTTTCTTTTTCTTTTCTTGACTCTAATATAAACATAGACATAAGCAAATGGCAGCCCGTACATTTTTTTCACTTTTTTATATACATTTTTTTCGTACACTTTTGCCCTGCCATTGCTTAAACATATAATACATCATGGGGGTTTATAGATACACCCCTACACTTGAACTTTTACATACTCGATTATTTACAATCTAACTAATGACCCGATTTGAGTTGGATCAAAATAACATGGAGCTTATTGAGCTCTATTAGGGGTAATAAATTACTTCTTCCCCAATTCTTCATAAGATGAATACTACCATGAATCCCAATCGTCCCAAAACAGTATTTACAAGGATAAGGACTTAGCAACCGTGTACTCAAATAATTAACTTGGGTTAAAACAATAATGTACTAAAAGTGAGTACATACAAGGTAGGCTAAGGCGATTTGGGTGTAACGATTGGTTTAAGGGTTGACAATGCTCTTCATTAATAGTCCGGCTTAACCAGAAAATTACAAGAACCGTGAAAAAGGATAGGCTCGGAGGGTTGTACTAGGGGTATCCTGCACTAAAAATGAGTGCATGGCAAGGGTGTGGGATAGTTATATAGTCGATGTGACCATAATAACAATTACAGGTTTAAAACATGGGTTAATCCTAGTGCCTCTTATCTAGCAAATCCTAATACTTACTATGCGGTCTCGGGATGCATCACAAAAACAAGTTCTAGAATTTAATATACTACCGGTACACTCATATAATTTAATACCGATACCAATGCTCCAGAAAAGGCGACAAAGACCATACGTACACATCCGTAACGACGGAATAGACACATATGACTGCATTCAAACCTTAACTCGAGAAAGCTAAAGGTATAAACTATCTTGGGTATCAATAATGGATACCCGAATTCCTAAAGATCTAAAGGCGAACCTCACATTTTTTGGGTGGAATTTTGAGGGTTTTTGTGCTAGTCATACACATTCCTATCCATGAGACGCTATTAATACTCGGTTTTCGTCGGTATGTGTCATAAAAAAATTAAATTTTGGTCAAAATTACCTTTTTATGCTATGTTTTGATATATTACCCATTATTTTAAGGAACAAGCAAATGGCAAATGAAGGAATAGTTTCTAAGGCTTATTTCCCCCTACACTTAAGTTGAACATTGTCCCCAATATTCTATATAAGTACTCGTAAAAACAAATAAAGGGAAAAGAAAACAAGGAAAAGAAACTAGTACTCCCCTGGTTTGCTCAATAATGGAGAAGAAATATGCGATAATTGGTCAAATCGTCCTCTAAGAATCGTCCAATGAAACTTCCTAAGAGCTTTCAAGCTTCTTGTCGTCAAATATAACCTGTAATCAAAGACAAAGACAACTACACCAAGCATAAAATCCATGGGATATATATAAATACAATGTGAGTTTAGGGTTTTGACTCTATGAAAGCAATAAAGATAGGATGAGAGTAATGATATAATTATAGGTTTATGCAGGTTTACAAAAGAATTGCAAATTTTAAATATTGCACATTTTATTTTTCAGAAATACTATTTTTTTTGAATTTTCACATTGCTGGAGACGCGACGCCGTCAGGTGTTAATCCCGACGCCGTCTCCAGTGTCTGTGAAAAATCCTTCCTCGTTTTTAATGAGAAATTTCATGCACGCAATTTTATTAGTCAAATATGAAGAAAGTACTGCATAAAAACCTGGAATTAATCGTTACAATCATATGACTCGAAACTGACACGAATTAATCTAAGCAATCTATTTTAAATGTTTGAATTTGGTTTTAAAAAATGGATATTTCCCCTACACTTATTTTGTTGCAAAATACATTTGATTGCAAATAAGACGAAGTTATAAACAAACAAAGAATGATTACAAATAATTCAAACATAATAAAACAAACAATAAAGAATTAAAACACAAGACACTTCCTAATATGCGGGAAAAAGTAAATATTGGGTTGCCTCCCAAAAAGCTTATTTTCTTTATTTATGAGTCTTGTAGCTAGACTCGAAGTCACATGTCCTTACGTGGCTTCTCCTTCATCATCCACTCCATCAACAGGAGTAGGTCGCTCATTTTGAAGTTTTTGTTCCTCCATCGGTCAAACTCCATCTCCTTCTCCTGGTGAAGTTTTATCTTTTCCTCCCATTCTAAGACTAGCCTATTTACAGTCATAGTGGGGGCTATAGGCTCTATATCGTTCGTAATTTCTTTCTCGTCCTTACAAAAAGATTCAGGTATCCTATAGAGGCTTATCTTACTCTTTCTAGATCTTAGAGTTGTGGTGCCTTTATCAAACTTAATCACGGCCTTAGCCATTGTCAGGAATGGTGTTCCTAAGATGAAAGGCCTCTTCTCGTTTTCCTTAATGTCTAAGATTACAAAATCCACAGGGTACACATGCCCAACAACCTTAACTAATACGTCATCTGCTATTTCTAAAGGGTAGATATACGGGTGGCTAGTTTGGGAGAGTTTAATGTCAGTCTCAGTAGGCCTTTTGTCGGTTAGTTTCATGTAGGCAGAGAGGGGTATGACATTTACGTTGGATCCTTGGTCAACTAGGGCATTTATGTATTTTAGGCCTCCTATGTTACATGGTATTTTGAAGTTTCCTCTGATGTCCTCTTTCCTTGTTATCTTTTTTCTAAGGATTGCTTCATAAACAGGCCCCCTAGGTGATAAATTATATGTCTTCCCTTTTATTTTTCTGACTCATGCTCCTGATAAAGAGTCATTGAACCTATGATTATTAACAAGCCTTTCTATTAGTTTCTTATTGATCCTATGCTTCAGGTAAAACTCTATAGGCTGAGAGCTAGGTGCTTCAACTGCTTCTTCTTTCTTAGCTTTCTTGATTGGCTTGTTTTTGGTTTTATTTTCAGCTCTATTCTTAGTTTCGGCTTCCTTTACTGCCACCTCCATTTCTGTTTCTGTAGCTTTTTTAATGTCATCACCAGCTACTATGTCATTATCATCTTCCCTTTCTTCCTCTACTCTGGTGAGAGAGATATAGTTTACATTTTTGGTGACGGGGGAATTGACCTCTTCTCTGATTAACACTTTTTTAGGAGCCATGCTAGTTGTGAGTTCCTTAAGAAGCCCAAACATTTCTGTTATCCTATCATTTATCTCCTCTCGCTGTTTGAAAATGGCGTTATCAAATCTTTCCATCCTTTCGGTGTGGGCTGCCATGTAGTCCTGTACTCTAGCTTCGAAAGTAGTTCCTAATGCCTAGGGCTGAGGGATTAGGCCAGTACGTTCGCAAAAAGTGAAAGGGCTTTGCTTTGGTGGTTCATTCTGGTTTTGCAGGTGAGTGTTTGAGTAGACTGCTTCGGCATAAGCTTGGGGAACTTGTGTTGAGCTCGGTCTGGGCATCGGTTGCGATCCCTTTAGTAAGAACTTAATCTGATCTTCGAGCTCAAGTAATCTTCAGTTAAGCATTTTGAGGTGGGTTGAGGTGTAGAAATAGCCTTGACCGGTTTGACGAATTCTTTTGTGTCATTCCAGCCCTCATGGTCGTAAAGGGTAAGGTTTTCAATGATTTCCCAAGATTCGTTGGTATTCTTATCATGAAGTTTGCCGACGGTGGCGTGGTCAATCTCGCACTTAAGATGAAAGGAGACATGATCGTAAAAAAATTAGATTTGAAGCCAACGATCGATGCCATGATGAGGGACTTTTTGTAGTAAGTTTTTGAAATGAGTCCATGCTTTAGATAGAGATTCTCCATGATGTTGTTGGAACATCAGAATATCATTGCAGAGTTTTGTAGTCCTTCCGGGTGGAAAGAATTAAGCAAGGAAACGAGTAGTAAGATCCTCCCATGTGGTGATGGATCCTGCTGGAAGATGTTCAAGCCAGTTGCTAGCTTGATCGTGAAGGAAAAATTAAAATAAACGCAGGCGCGTTCTTTCCCTGTTTTCACCGTCAAGGTCAAGTGAGACCACAAGTTTTAAGAAATCCTTAAGGTGTTGGTTTGGATCCTCGGACCGAAGTCCGTGGAATGAGCATCTGCTTTCCACAAACCACATGGTGTCGGATCAAAGATGTACCACGTTGTTCCCTACGGGGAGCTTGATGGTATTCCTGTAGCCTTCGTGGCTAGGTTTGGAGTAATCTCCCAGAGTAAGGATAGGATTCTCGTCTCCCATGGTGGTGGACGAGAATGGGTTACAAAACAATCAACACAAAGAAAAGATAGACAACGAGAAAGCTAATATACGGAATTAAAATCTTACTTGAAAGGATTCAAGCGAGTAGAACTAAGTTAAACTATGATCAAAACCTAACTATTCCCCATGCAGCGGCGCCAAAAACTTGATGCGATCGTCGTAGGACTTCTATACGAAGTTTTACAACTCCCTAGGCAGAGTACCTAACCGTTGTAGTAGTAGTATAGGCAAGACTCGGAGGTTGTTATCGTTCTCTAGGAGAATAGGTTGGGAAGGCTTGATCACGGTCTAACAAAATTCTAGAGGTTGAGAGAAGATTATTTTTGTTTTTTTATATTTTATAAAAGCAGGTAAATCTATGGTTTGGGAGGTTGGTTTGTTTAACTAATTACTAAACTAATTAATATCTAATCTACTGGTGATAACTTTAATAATTAAATGTATTTACTTAATCATGCATTACTTATCAGATTGCTTATCCTAATCATATTTCCTTGTCATACTTGTGATGATTTGTGTAAGTATTTCCTAGGTCATGAACGGATTACACGAACCCGCCGTCTATTTAATATTTCGTTAAGGCAACGCATAAGTAAGGTAGTATGAAGACTATTACAAGGCCCCTAAGAGTATATTAAATGTGTGTGAAATACCTTAAGAGGGATCAACCATATAAGGGGGCAAGGTAGTATGAAGACTGTTACCCGATGGTATCCTATTTACGCACTCGCGTTTCCCTAGACGTGTCTACAGTGATACAGACAAAAGCTGGTTTTCTAAAGCCTAACGTGCATATTCATCAACAAGAAGCAATAGTAATAGGATCTACAATTTGACTTTCATGCAATCATAAGCAAATATAAAGGATGGTTTAGCCTAACAGGTTAAGAATAAAGCAAGAACATAGATTAATCACACAACACATAGACATATTGAATGATTAATGAATAACAATATTACTTGATTAAAACATGGATAGAAGGTAGTTACAATCGGGTTTGAGGCCCTAAAAATGACCTTTAAAGCTACTATAAAGACTAGGGTTCGTCTCCCTAAATTTATATAAAGTTACACACTTTAAAACCCTAAAAACGGATTTATATTTATAGAGTTGTCGATGCGACAGTGTCGCTTTATGCTCCTGACGCTGTCGCCACGTAGACGATTCTAGATCCTTTTTAAGTCAGCCACGTCGCCAAAATCCTAACGCCGTCACTAGATTGATCACGACGACGTCGCTTTATGCTTGTGACGCCGTCTCCAGCCATTGTTTGTAAAATCCATCATGAGATTTGGTGTAGGTCCGTAATCTTGTCCGTTTCTTATCCAAATGAGCCCACCCACGTGTATTTCCTCCAAAAGCCATCCAAGTGCTAAAAACCTGAAAACAAATGATTAAGCACATAATCTAGGCATATTTGCATGATTTAAGGGGTTAAATGACCCCAAAATAGTGTATAAAATGACACCTCATCACCTAGGTACTTCCCATGATTTTATCCTTCCTATGTGATTCCTAATTACTTTCAAAGTAGTCATTATGATACCCCATAAGACTCATAACATGAGGGAAAGTTTGGTATTTAGGTTTGGATGAACGGATGTGATGTGTCTAAATAAAACGAGTGAGTAACATTATACCCCGTAGACAAAAATAAACAAGGCATAACAATAAAAGTTCATACTTGTGATTTAGATTTAAAGTCTTAGTGTGTGCCTAAGTGCAATAAATGTAGAGTAACGATTATTTCGACTCTAAAAGAATACCTAAGAAATAATTCAAACGCTCCTTGATTTAATTTTGCTCAACCAAGAATGTCGAAAAATATATATTGGATTATATATTTCGGCAATAAGTATGACATCATCATGTGTGCATGAAAAACGTTTTTACCACATATCAACAATTTACAAAAATAGTTTCTATGAGTTCTAGTCGTGAGAAGTTTTTCAAAAAATAAATTGGGATTTATAGTATATATATGTAAATATGTATTTATAATTTTCACGATTGGAAATAAAAGTTATGTGAAAATCAATTCCTATAACTATGGGAAGCATAGTTGTTTGTTTAAAACTTGTGACTAATAGAAAATATGAAAAATTCCCAATTTTTGATTTTGTGCAAAATTGAGTCCTAGACATATGATTGAGAGAAGAAAATATCATTGAAGTTACTTACAATTTTTAGTTGTAGTTCTATGTTTGTATGATTTGAGTATTATTGATAGTTGTGGTATTATAATTACTTAATTAAGAGTTTTAGTCGTTTTGTTCCATTATTCCTAGACCTAGACACAAGTAATTAAACGACTCTCGTTTAAGAGGTTTAGTTAGAATGTCGGCAATGTTGTCTTCTGATAGAACCTTTTTGATGTAGATATTTCCCTTTTAGACATTGTCGCAAAGGAAATGGTGACGGATTTCTATGTGTTTATTACGCGAATGTTGAATGTGGTTTTTGCTTAAATCTATTGCTCCTTTGTTGTCACACATTATTGGAATGTCGTCGAGACGAATGCCATAGTCAACGAGAGCTTGTTTCATCCATAGTTCTTGTTGGCATGCCTTTTTGGCGCTTACGTATTCAGCTTCGGTAGTGGATATAGCAAGAGCGGTTTGCTTCTTTGAAAACCAAGATGTTAAACAACATCCCATAAACGTATAAATACCGCTAGTGCTTTTTCGGTCCACATAGTTTCCCGCATGATCAGAGTCGGCATATACTACTGTTTCTATGTAGGACCCCTAGGATACCATAATCCTAAGTGTGTAGTGCCTTTAATGTATCAGAAGATACGTTTAACCGCTTCATGATGAGAGGTTTTGGGATCCTCTTGTAAGCGTGCATAAATGCAAACACTAAACATGATATCGAGCCTACTTGCCGTTAAGTATAATAAGCTACCTATCATACCTTTTTATTTAGTATTATCCACGGACTTACCTTCTTTGTCTTTCGTAAGTTTTGTTTCCGTAGACATAGGAGTTTTCATAGGTTTAGAATCTTCTAATCTAAATTTCTTAAGCATTTCTTTTATATATTTTGATTGATTGAAGAATATACCATCTTTTAATTGTTTTATTTGTAATCCTAAGAAAAAATTTTGTTCGCCCATCATACTCATTTCAAACTCGTCATGCATGATCTTGGCAAAACCATCACACAATTCTTGACAAGTTGAGCCGAATATGATGTCCTTGACATATATTTGAACAATTATGACGTTAGAAATTTTCTTTTTAGTAAATAGTGTGTTATCTACCATTCCCATAGTATAGTCATGCTATTAACCTATCGTATCAAGCTTTAGGAGCTTATTTGAGTCCATAGAGCGCTTTCTTGAGTCTATAAACATGATTAGGGTTTGCGAAGTTAATGAATCCTGGAGGTTGTGCCACGTAAACCTCCTCATTGATAAAACCATTAAGGAATGCACTCTTCAAATCCATTTGAAATAGCTTGAAATCTAGTGCACATGCATAAGCTAATAAAATTCTTATAGATTCTAATCTAGCTACGGGTGCATAAGTTTCGTCATAATCAATTCCTTCTTGTTGATTATAACCTTGGGCGATGGGTATGTGCTTAAATACATATATCTTTTACCTAATAAAATGAGCTAAAAAGACCAATAATGACCAATAAATACAGAAAAATGCATTGTATTCGTTTGTATTGTGAATTATGTCTTGCAGGAAACAGATATTGCACAAAAGGACAAAATAAAGCAAATACGAACAAAACCAAGCACGGGAATGAAAAGAGCATGAGGAAACTAAAGCCGAAGGCGAAATCATCTTAATCCCACCCAAATTCCATAAACTAGCCCATTTATATTGAAAAGTCTAAAATACACTTAACAATTTGTTAAGTTATTACATTGGAGGTCCTTGAGCTTTGCATTGTTAGTCCTAAAGGACTAACAGCGGTAGTCCTTACACCATTTCACCAAAAATCCAATCCATAAAACCTCAAAAACACAAGTCCAAAATTCACTTCCTGTTCAGAAATCCAGGCCTAACCCTAACCGGTCATCCCACTATTAAAAAGTCAAAATTACTGTAGACTCTCTCTTTCCCTCTTTCTTTTTACAATGAACAACACACACAAATCACTCGCAGGGTAAAACTCAATCAAATCCACTCACCACATGTTCAAGTGCTTCTAGAAGGATATCCTGGCGCATCTAACACCATTATTGACATGCTGGCAATCCCCAGTACTCTGATCGGAGCAAAAACGTAGCACTAGATCCAAGGGCTCTAATGATTGCGTGGGATTTAATCAAGAATCAAGGGGTAGGATTGAAGAGAGGGGAGCGTCTTAAGAGCCTAGAATCTTCCTCACA
Source organism: Tanacetum coccineum (assembly GCA_026074375.1). Lineage (NCBI taxonomy): Eukaryota > Viridiplantae > Streptophyta > Magnoliopsida > Asterales > Asteraceae > Tanacetum > Tanacetum coccineum. The sequence goes on along the minus strand of BQNB010024420.1, from coordinate 13,251 downwards.
TCATTATAAATAGATGAAGATCACACAGTGAGAAAAAGGCATCTAGTGTAAGGAGTAAGCTTAGTAAGCTTTAGGTCGCTTAATTTAGCTGTTTTAATTTCAATTATTGTATAATTTTATATATGTAAGCATTGTAAGAACTCATTTGTTTAAAAATTTAATGATTTGAATTAAAAATTCGTGGATATTCTACCTTGCAATTTACATTTATGCTTTAAATTTGATTCCAAACTTCCAAATTATAAATAAGCTGTTTAAAAAGCTCATAATCAGTCTCAAATACTTATATTAAGTTCAATAAGCTTGTATAAGCATTTGGGAACTACTGGTTTTTAAGAGTGAATTAAAATACTTGACTTATATGGAAAATGGGATTTAAGCTTTTGGATGATAAGCTAGCCATGGATGAGCTTATTGGACTTTCACCAGCTTGTTCTAAGCAAGCTGGAGCTTAGTAGATAAGCTCTTTTGAGCCTTTTATAGTCCCTGTTTATCTGGAACAAAGGTACTTGTCATTTCACTTTAATATAGAATATTTTTATGTTTTTGCTTATTACTGCTTAATATTGTTTATTATTTGTTAGTTATAGCTTATTAGCCCTTTATTAGCTTAGTTAAATATCTATTATTACAAGTTTGAGCTTATTTCAAATCTTTGTAGTCTTAAATATGCAAAGTCAGATTTTAAAGGGGTGTTTGGGATAACTGTTTTATTTAAAGTTAAATATGTTAAGGTCATTTTTTTTCTAATAAGTCAATTTGTTTAAGCTTAATCTCAGTCTAAATAGTACGATTCATCAGTTTTATCATGTTTTTAGCAATGTTTCAGAGTTTTGAGTTCATTTGCAAAATTTCATATTATTAAAAGTCATTTCATTAGCTTATTGGTAATTTTTCCTGAAACTACTATTTGGTTGTTATTTTTGTGTTCAAAGTTAGTCTAGTATGCAATTTAGTGTCAAATACCTTGAGTACTTGTTCTTAGTTTTCAGTTTGTGTCAAAAAATCAAAAAAAGCCAAAAATATTTTAGTCTAAACTGTCACTTTTGACAGATTACTTTTTAGCTTTGTTTTAGTTTAAAATTCTTAAAATCAGCTTTTATTAGTTCATTAGTGGTTAGACTTTAACTGTTTTAAGTTTTTAAATTCTGATATAAGCATTTTGAAGCTTATTCTTTGTGTCAAAAGTAGTGCTTTAAGCTGCCAGAATCCCTTTTAAATCTAAAAATAGTGCATTTTGTTTGAGGTATTAATGAGTTCATTAGCTTATTATGTGTGCTTATTTGTGGTCACCTGAGCTTTTTAGGTTTAGAAATAAGCTTGTGTTTAGCTTATTGGGATTTCTATAAGCTTAGCAGTCTTAACTGGTAAGCCTAGCAGTACTAACTCAAGGTTGGTACTGCTGTGCCTTTTGAGCTTATTTTAAGCTTAATAGGTTGCTTTTTTCCTGTCCTTGTGTTTATTAGGTGATCCAGTTTACTTGTTTTCAGATTCAAGTCAATAAGTAGTGATTATGTGTCTTTTTCTTAGCTTAAAATCTGTCTAAAAGCCCTTATAGACTTCATTTGTGTCAAGCTGTTTTTGTCTTTGTAGTGCCATTTAGCTTAATGTTTTCTGCTTATTTGTAATTTTAAGTGCTTATTAGGACTAGGGTATTATCTATTTTAGCTTATTTAAGTTTCTTAGTGCTTATTTGAGTCCAAAAAAGTTCAACAGTTAAAGCTTAATCATATGGCCTAAATATTCTAAACTGTCAACTTATTTGAGCTTATTCCTGGCTTATTTTCAAGATTAAGGAAAAGTCTTTTCAAAAAGTTGCTTATTTTAGTCTTAAAAAGCTTTTTCAAAAATTAAAAGTGCAAAATAAAAACATTGGGAGTATAGGGAAGCCCCATGCTCGAACCCAGGACCTCTACCTTAACTCCTAACGTTTTTAACACTACACTCTGCTACCACACTGCCCTTGGGTCTTTTCTGTTATCCATTTGCACCATTAATTCTTTATACACATTTCCAGTTAATGCCTTTTAGCTTATTCAGCTTATTAACTGCTTATTGAAAGTGCTTTTTGGATTTTTCTTTTTACCATTTCCTCAGTAATTGTCTTAAGTATTTTTAGTAATTTTTCCAGTTTTTTATAAATTAGTTTAGTATTTTTAATTAGTTTTCTAGATTAAAATAGTTTTTAATTCATAATAAATAAAATAAAAATCAAAAAAATATAATTCTTTTTCTAAAAATTATTTTTAGTCATTTAGGATTTAAAAAAAAATAAAAAACCATTTTTTGGGTTAAATTTTAATAGTTTAGGTTTTTAGTCGCGTTTTTATTTCCCGTTAATGTTTTTAGCCCATATCTTTAATTGCCTTATTTGTTTGCTTGCTTTTAGTTGCTTTTGTGTTTAACTTTTAGAAGTATAATCAAAATTCAAGATATTTGATATTTAAGCATCAAACAAAATACTTTTGTGAAATTCAAATTCACCTCTTGTCGGGATACGACATCCGGGAGATATAATATTGTTTGTCCGCAAGCAATTTTCTTATCAAACGGGATACTTATTATACTATAATTAGTTTGAGATATTTAGGATATATATTTAATTATATATAGACTATTTGGATCGAATCAAATTTTTGGCGCCGTTGCCGGGGAGAGGTGTACGATTTTCGCGAAGTATTTGAAGTTAGTGCCTTGAAGTCCCTTCCTCGTGAAGTTATCGTTTTCAATTATGAATACTTTTTAAAAAAAATTATAAAAATACAAAAATATTTTACACTTCTATTTTAATTTTCTTTTAATATTAAAAAAAATATATACCAAAAATATTTTTCTTTCTTATTTCTTACGTTCTATTTGAAAAATCTATAAATATTATTCTTTATCCTCTTATCCGTTTAATTCTTCGACATGTCTTCGTATAACCATTTTGGTTGCTCGAGGTGTGGAGGTCCGTTTAACGGTGGAAATTGTCCAAGTTGTAGCATTGTAGGAGCCGGAAACGAGTTTGTCTATGACCCTAATCCTTTTCCTTACAATAATACACCCGACTTTTATAATCAACCTCCACAGCCCCCGTACGAGACATACTTGTGCGAATTATGTGGAAACGATTCTCACTATGGGTTTGATTGTCCGCCACGGTTCCCGCTTGTCTATGAGCAGGAACCGAGCTACAATCAAAACTTTAGTGATAATTATTATCCACAAAATTCACCGAGTTTTCCACAATAATATCTTTGCTGTGAAAACTATGGGGGTCCTCATGAAAGTTTTCAATGTCAACAGATGAATCAAAATCACTTTGAGCATAATTCTAACTATTCCGGTTTTGAGCAACCCTCGCAGTATTCCATCGATCATCAACCTCCGATTAAATCAAGAGTGTATAAGTAAATTAAATAAAGAAATCATTGAAAATTTATGACCTATGTTTGAGGAATTTCGTGAACGACAACAGGTGGCTAATATCGATCAATCACCTCCTCGTGAAATGAGTCTCAAATAAATGGAGGATCTAAATTAGCATTATTTAGATGAAATGAAAAGTTTAAGTAATGACTTACAAATTAAAGATTATCGTAATGAGAAAATAGATATTCATTTTAGAAGGGAATGTGAAGATATGATTGTTGAGCTTAAAAGTGAATTCAATGGAATGAGTATTGAGATTAATAAAAAGAAAGAACTTCAGTATTTAGAGCAGGTGGCTAAACTCAGTACTTATACTACCGAGCCTTCGCAACATTTCAATTGTACTTGCTGTGATGACGATGATTACAAGGAGAGTACTATTCCTTTGAATGAAATTGATTCTCAAACACCTCCGTCTATCAAAATCACACCTGTTTTACCGACTTTGAAGCCCGATAACTCTCTAAGTATGGGGGACGAGCATCTTAGCACTATTCTGGAAACGGAATCGGACGAAGTAATAAAGTCCAGTGTTGAGAACCTTGTCCCAATCCCAAGTGAGTCTGAGGGTATTTCCGACAATACATGTGATGTACCTTTTTGTGATAATTCTCCTCCTCTTGATGTTTTAAACGACCACTTTGAGATTTTCTCTTATTTTAATGATGATTATACTTCGAGTGATGATGATTTTTATGAGGACATCGATTACGTTGAGGCATCACCTCCTGATTCGAAGCTCGTCAGCTTAGGGGAGGTGAAGGACAATATACTTTATAAGAAATTATTTAATATTAATCTTCTTATTGCTAAGATCGAATCTTTAAATGACAACCCTACTCTTGATTATGTGCTCAAGTCTCCTTCCCTATTTCCTATCCCCGTTGAGGATAGTGACTCTTTCTTTGAGAAGTCCGATACTTCTCTCTTATTTGGATAATTCGTTACCCGAATTCGATACTTTTAGCGATCATACGGAAGAGACGAGGAGTGGCAGTACCACTACTCATGCTGATAATTCTCTTACCGAGTATGCACTCATTTTGGAGCTTCATAGGGTGTAGTTGCAGTCCTAACACTATCCAAATCAAACTTCTTCAGGATCTCTTGCACATACTTGTCTTGGCCGATAAAGATTCCCTCAGGTCTTTGCTGAACTTGTAATCCTAGGAAGAAAATAAGTTCTCCCATAGCACTCATTTCAAATTCTCCCTTCATCAAGGCCTCAAATTCATCACACCAGGCCTTCTTTGTAGATCCAAAAATGATGTCATCCACATAAACTTATACCAGAATGATATCTCTTTTGTGCTTCTTAAGAAAGAGAGTTTTGTCAATGGTGCCCCTTCTGTAACCATGTTTCAGCAAAAAGGTAGAAAAGGTTGCATACCAAGCTCTTGGTGCTTGATGAAGTCCATATAGAGCTTTGACTACCTTGTAGACCTTCTTGGGATGTTGAGGATCCACAAATCCCTTAGGTTTAGTGACATATACTTCCTCATCAATTCTACCATAAAGAAACGCACTTTTAACATCCATCTGATAAACCATAAATCCCAGGTAAGAGGCAAATGCTAAAAACAATCTGATTGCCTCTATTCTTGCAACTAGAGCAAAGACTTAATCATAATCAATGCCCTCCTCCTGTCTATGTCCTTGTGCTACAAGTCTAGCCTTGTTCCTTACAACAATCCCCCTGGTATCTCTCTTATATTTGAGTATCCACTTAGTCCCAATAGCATATTTATCTTCAGGTAAATCAACAAGAACCCATACATTTTGAAACTTGAACTGTTGCATCTCTTCCTGCATAGCATCAATCCAGCTTGGATCTTCAAGGGCCTGAGCTAAAGTTCTTGGTTCAACTTGAGAAAGAAAACAAGCAAACAGACAATGTTGAAAGTCTGTATGATTGTTTCTCTGCTGGGTGATTCGTGGTATAGCATACATATAAAATAACACAAATGCAAATCTCAACCAAATGCCCTTAACCAAGGCAAAAGGTCAAATTCTAC
>BQNB010024419.1:0-60732 GCA_026074375.1 Tanacetum coccineum | reverse complement strand
TAGGGTTTAGGGTTTACGGTTTAGGGCTTAGGATTTAGGGTTTAGGGTTTAGGGTTTATGATTTAGTGTTTAGGGTTCAGGGTTTACTATAAAAATTTAGTTTTACTCAAGTTTTCCTATAAAAAAAACTCTTTTTTAACTATGAAGGTTTAGGGTTTAGAGTTTAGGGTTTAGGGCTTAGGGTTTAGGGTTTAGGGTTTAGGGTTTGGGTTTACTAGTTAGGGTTTAGCTTTTAGGGTTTATGATTTATGGTTTAGGGGTTAGGGTTTAGGGTTTAGGATTTATAGTTTAGGGTTTTGGGTTTAGGGTTTAGGGTTTCTGATTTAGGGTTTAGGGTTTAGGGGTTAGGGTTTAGGGTTTGGGGTTTGGGGTTTAGGGTTTTGGGTTTAGGGTTTAGGTTTAGGGTTTAGGTTTTGAGTTTAGGTTTAGGGTTTAGGATTAGGGTTTAGCGTTTAGGGTTTAGGGTTTAGGGTTTAGGGTTTAGGGTTTAGGGTTTAGGGTTTAGGGTTTAGGGTTTAGGGTTTAGTGTTTAGTGTTGAAGAACTAACCATTTTGATTATAGAGGCCCAAGATCATATAAAGAAAAGGCCTTTATTCAAAATAGCATAACTCGGTCTGAGAGACTCGATTTCAGGCCCATGACTAGCCTATTTGAATCTTGGAACGGGGAAGTATTGTGTAAAAATGTGTCGCTTGTTGCTGCAGGTACAAGTGTTAAAGAACAGACCATTTTGTTTAAGTAGGCCCAAGATCGTATAAAGAAAATGCCTTTATTCAAAATGGCATAACTCGATCTCACAGACTCGGTTTTAGGCACATGACCAGCCGATTCAAAACTTGGAACGAGGAAGTATTGTGTAAAAATGTGTCACTTATTGATGCAGGCCCAAGTGTTAAATAACAAACCATTTTGATTATGGAGGCCCAATATCATATGAACAAAAAGGCCTTTATTCAAAATGGCATAACTGGGTCTGAGACTCTTGATTTTAGGCCAATGACTAGCCGATTCGAATCGTGGAATATGGAAGTATTATGTAAAAATGTGTCGCTTATTGATGCAGGTCCAAGTGTTTAAGAACATACCATTTTATTTATGGAGGCCAAAGACCGTATGAAGAAAAGGCCTTTATTCAAAATGGCATAAATCGGTCTCACAGACTCGGTTTCAGACCCATGACCAGCCGATTCAAAGCTTGGAATGAAGAAGTATTGTGTAAAAATGTGTCACTTATTGATGTATGCCCAATTGTTGAAGAACAGACCATTTTGTTTATGGAGGCCCAAGATCGTATGTAGCAAAATCCTTTATTAAAAATGGCATAACTCGGTCTCACAGACTCAGTTTCAGGTCCCTGACCAACTAATTAGAAGCTTGGAACGAAGAAGTATTGTGTAAAAATATGTCACTTATTGATGCAGCCCAAGTGTTGAAGAACAGACCATTTTGTTTATGGAAGCCCAAAATCGTATGAAGAAAAGGCCTTTATTCAAAATGGCATAACTCGGTCTTAGAGACTCGGTTTTAGGCCCATGACTAGCCGATTCAAAGCTTGGAACGGAGAACTATTGTGTAAAAATGTGTCACTTATTGATGTAGGGCCAAGTGTTGAAGAATAGACCATTTTGTTTATGGAGGCCCAAGATCGTATGAAGCAAAAGCCTTTATTAAAAATGGCATAACCCGGTCTTACAGACTTGCTTTTAGGCCCCTAACTAGCCGATTCGAAGCTTGAAATGAGGAAGTATTGTGTAAAAATGTGTCACTTATTGATGCAGGACTAAGTGTAAATAACAGGCCATTTTGTTTATGGAAGCCCAAGATCATATGAAGAAAAGGCCTTTATTCAAAATGGCATAACTCGGTCTGAGAGACTCGATTTCAGGCCCATGACTAGCCTATTCGAATCTTGGAACGGGGAAGTATTGTGTAAAAAGGTGTCGCTTATTGATGCAGGCACAAGTGTTGAAGAACAGACTATTTTGTTTAAGGAGGCCCAAGATCGTATGAAGAAAAGGCCTTTATTCAAAATGGCATAACTCGGTCTCAAAAACTCCGTTTCAGGACCATGACAAGCCGATTCGAAGTTTGGAACAAGAAGTATTGTGTAAAATAGCGTCACTTGATAATATAGGGCCAAGTGTTAAAGAACGGGCCATTTTGTTTATGGTGGCATAAGAACTTGTGAAGAAAAGGCATTTATATGAAATGGCGTAACTTGGGCTTAGAGACTCCATTTCAGGCCCATAACCAGCCAATTCAAAGCTTGGAACAAAGAAGTATTATGTAAAAATGTGTCACTTATTGATGCAGGACCAAATGTTGAAGAACAGACCATTTGGATTATGGAGGCCAAAGATCATATGAAGAAAAGGCCTTTATTCAAAATGGCATAACTCGGTCTCACAAACTCGGTTTCAGGCCCATGACCACTCAATTCGAAGCTTGGAACGAAGAAGTATTGTGTAAAAATGTGTCACTTATTGATGTACGCCCAGGTGTTGAAGAACAGACTATTTTGTTTATGGAGGCCCAAGATCGTATAAAGAAAAGGCCTTTATTCAAAATGGCATAACTCAGTCTCACAAGCTCAGTTTCAGGCCCCTGACCAGCCGATTCGAAGCTTGAAACCGAGTTATTAATGCAGGCCCAAGTGTTAAAGAACAAACCATTTTGATTATGGAGGCCCAAGATCATATGAAGAAAAGGCCTTTATTCAAAATGGCATAACTCGGTCTGAGACACTCCATTTCAGGCCAATGACTAGCCGATTCGAATCTTGGAACGGGGAAGTATTGTGTAAAAATGTGTCACTTATTGATGCAGGCCCAAGTGTTAAAGAAAATACTATTTTGTTTATGGAGGCCCAAGATCGTATGAAGAAAATTCCTTTATTCAAAATGGCATAACTCGGTCTCACAAACTCGGTTTCAGGCCCATGACCAGCCGATTCGAAGCTTGGAACGAAGAAGTATTGTGTAAAAATGTGTCACTTATTGATGTAGGCCCAAGTGTTGAAGAACGGACCATTTTGTTTATGGAGGCCTAGGATCGTATGAAGAAAAGGCCATATTTCAAAATGGCATAACTCGGTCTCACAGATTCGAAGCTTGGAACGAGGAAGTATTATGTAAAATTGTGTCACTTATTGATACAGTCCCAAGTGTTAAAGAACAAACCATTTTGATTATGGAGGCACAAGATTATATGAAGAAAAGGCCTTTATTTAAAATGGCATAACTCGGTCTGAGAGACTCAATTTTGGGCCCATGACTAGCCTATTCGAATCTTGGAACGAGGAAGTATTGTGTAAAAATATGTCTCTTATTGATGCAGGCCCAAGTGTTGAAGAACAGACCATTTTGATTATGGAGGCCCAAGATCGTATGAAGAAAAGGCCTTTATTCAAAATGGCATAACTCGGTCTCACAGACTCGGTTTCAGGCCCATGACCAGCCAATTCGAAGCTTGGAACGAAGAAGTATTGTGTAAAAATGTGTCACTTATTGATGCAGGCCCAAGTGTTGAAGAAAATACCATTTTGTTTAGGGAGGCCCAAGATCGTATGAAGAAAATGCCTTTTTTCAAAATGGCATAACTCGGTCTCACAGACTCGGTTTCAGGCCTATGACCAGTCGATTCGAAGCTTGGAATGAAGAAGTATTGTGTAAAAATGTGTCACTTATTGATGTAGGCCTAGGTGTTGAAGAACAGAACATTTTGTTTATAGAGGCCCAAGATCGTATGAAGAAAAGGCCTTTATTTAAAATGGCATAACTCGGTCTCAGAGACTCGGTTTCAGGCCCATGACTAGCTGATTCGAAGCTTGGAACGAGGAAGTATTGTGTAAAATTATGTCACTTATTAATGCAGGCCCAGGTGTTGAAGAACAGACCATTTTGTTTATGGAGGCCCAAGATCGTATGTAGCAAAAGCCTTTATTAAAAATGGCATAACTCGGTCTCACAGACTTGGTTTCAGGCCCCTGACCAGCCGATTCGAAGCTTGGAATGAGGAAGTATTGTGTAAAAATGTGTCACTTATTGATGCAGGCCCAAGTGTTGAAGAACAGACCATTTTGTTTATGGAGGCCCAAGATCGTATGAAGAAAAGGCCTTTATTCAAAATGGCATAACTCGGTCTCACAGACTCGGTTTCAGGCCCATGACCAGCCGATTCGAAGCTTGGAACGAAGAAGTATTGTGTAAAAATGTGTCACTTATTGATGCAGGCCCAAGTGTTGAAGAACAGACCATTTTGTTTATGGAGGCCCAAGATCGTATGAAGAAAAGGCCTTTATTCAAAATGGCATAACTCGGTCTCAAAGACTCGATTTCAGGCCCATGACCAGCCGATTCGAATCTTGGAACAGGGAAGTATTGTGTAAAAATGTGTCGCTTATTGATGCATGCCCAAGTGTTGAAGAATAGAATATTTTGTTTATGGAGGCCCAAGATCGTATGAAAAAAATACCTTTATTAAAAATGGCATAACTCGGTCTCAGAGACTCGGGGTTAAGGCCCATGACCAACCAATTTGAAGTTTGGAACGAGGAAGTATTGTGTAAAAATATGTCACTTATTAATTCTGCCCCAAGTGTTGAAGAACATACCATTTTGGTTTATGGAGGCCTAATATTGTATAAAAAAGGCATTTATCCAAAATGGCATGACTAGGTCTCAGAGACTCGGTTTCAGGCCTATTACCAACTGATTCGAAACATGAAATGAGGAATTATTGTGTTTAAATGTGTCACTTATTGATGCTGGTCCAAGTGTTGAAGAATAGACCATTTTGTTTATGGAGGCCTAAGATCGTATAAAGAAAAGGTCTTTATTTAAAATGGCATAACTCGGTCTCAGAGACTCGATTTCTGGCCCATGACTAGCCGATTCAAAGCTTGGAATGGAGAACTATTGTGTAAAAATGTGTCACTTATTGATGCAGGCCCAAGTGTTGAATAATAGACCATTTTGTTTATGGAGGCCCAAGATCGTATGAAAAAAGGCCTCTATTCAAAAAGGCATAACTCGGTCTCAGAGACTCCATTTTAGGCCCATGACTAGCTGATTCGAAGTTTGGAACGAGAAGTATTGTGTTAAATTATGTCACTTGAAAATATAGGCACAATTGTTGAAGAACGGGCTATTTTGTTTATGGTGGCTTAGCTTATTAATGCAGGCCCAAGTGTTGAAGAACATACCATTTTGTTTATGGAGGCCCAAGATCGTATGAAGAAAAGGCCTTTATTCAAAATGGCATAACTCGGTCTCACAGACTCTCTTTCAGGCCCATGACCAGCCGATTTGAAGCTTGGAATGGAGAAGTATTGTGTAAAAATGTGTTACTTATTGATGCAGGCCCAAGTGTTGAAGAATAGGCCATTTTGTTTATGAAGGCCTAAGATCGTATCAAAAAAGACGTCTATTCAAAATGGCATAACTCGGTCTCAAAGACTCCATTTTAGGCCCATGACCAGCCGATTCGAAGTTTGGACCGACAAGTATTGTGTTAAAGTGCGTAACTTGATAATATAGGCCCAAATGTTGAAGAACGGGCCATTTTGTTTATGGTGTCATAAGAACATGTGAAGAAAAGGCATTTATTTAAAATGGCGTAAATTGGGCTTAGAGACTCCGTTTTAGGCCCATGACCAGCCAATTTAAAGCTTGGAACGAGGAATTATTGTGTAAAAATGTGTCACTTATTGATGCAGGCCCAAGTGTTGAAGAACATACTATTTTGTTTATGGAGGCCCAAGATCGTATAAAGAAAAGACCTTTATTCAAAATGGCATAACTCGGTCTCAAGAACTCCGTTTCAGGCCAATGAATCCGATTCGGATCTTGAAACGAGAAGTATTGTGTTGAAATATATCACTTATTGATGTAGGCCCAAGTGTTGAAGAACGGGCTATTTTGTTTATGGAGGCCCAAGATCGCGTGAAGAAAAAGCCTTTACTCAAAATGCCTAACTCGAGCTCAGAGACTCCGTTTCAGGCTCATGACCAATCGATTCGAAGCTTGGAACGAGAATGTATTATGTTTAAATGTGTCACTTATTGATGCAGGCCCAAGTGTTAAAGAACAGACCATTTTGTTTATGGAGGCCCAAGATCGTATGAAAAAATGCCTTTATTCAAAGTGGCATAACTCAGTCTCAGAGACTCGGTTTAAGTCCCATGACCAGCCAATTCAAAGTTTGGAATGAGAGAAAGTATTGTGTAAAAATGTTTCACTTGTTAATGCATCCCCAAGTGTTAAAGAACAGACCATTTTGTTTATGGAGGCCTAAGATCGTATGAAAAAAAGGCCTTTATTCAACATGGCATAACTAGGTCTCAGACACTCGGTTCCAGGCCTCTTACCAGCCGATTTGAAACATGGAACGAGGAATTATTATGTTTAAATGTGTCACTTATTGATGCAGGTCCAAGTGTTGAAGAATATACCATTTTGTTTATGAAGGCCTAAGATCATATGAAGAAAAGGCCTTTATTCAAAATGGCATAACTCGGTCTTAGAGACTTGATTTCAGGCCCATGACTAGCCGATTCGAATCTTGGAAAGGGAAAGTATTGTGTAAAAATGTGTCGTTTATTGATGCAGACCTAAGTGTTGAAGAGCATACCATTTTGTTTATGGAGGCCCAAGATCGTATGAATAAAATTTGTTGATCCCAAACCTTGATCGATGCAGGCCCTAGTCTTTAACTTCTTCTGGCAGTCTTAAGTCTTTAGCGGTATTAAGTTTCTCTGGCAGTACAAACTAACACTAGCAGTACTAATCTTGTACTAGCATTATTAACTCAGTTAATACTGTTAGTTATAATCTGAGCATTATTAATCTCTTGAACTAGAAGTACTAACATGTGAAGATTTATTCCCGACAAAATGCCTTTATTCAAAATGGCATAACTCGGTCTTAGAAACTCGGTTTCAGGCCCATAACCAGCTGATTTGAAGCTTGGAACGGAGAAGTATTATGTAAAAATGTGTCACTTATTGATGCAGGCCCAAGTGTTGAAGAACAAACCATTTAGTTTATGGAGGCCCAAGATCGTATGAAAAAAAGGCATCTAATCAAAATGGCATAACTCGGCCTTAGAGACTCCGTTTCAGGCCCATGACCAGCCGATTCGAAGTTTGGAACAAGAAGTATTGTGTTAAATGTGTAACTTGATAATATAGGCCTAAGTGTTAAAGAACGGGCGATTTTGTTTAAAAGGGCGTAACTTGGGCTCAGAGACTCCGTTTCAAGCCCATGACCAGCCAATTCAAAGTATGGAACGAGGAAGTATTGTGTAAAAATGTGTCACTTATTGATGCATGCCTAAGTGTTAAACAACAGACCATTTTGTTTATGGAGGCCCAAGATCGTATAAAGAAAAGGCCTTTAGTCAAAATGGCATAACTCAGTCTCAAAGAATCGGTTTCAGGCCCATGACTAGCCGATTTGAAGCTTGGAACGGGGAAGTATTGTGTAAAAATGTGTCACTTATTGATGTAGGCCCAAGTGTTAAAGAACAACCCATTTTATTTATGGGGGCCCAATATCGTATGAAGAAAAGGCCTTTATTCAAAACGCTATTACTCGGTCTTAGAGACTTCGTTTCAGGCCCATGATCAGCCAATACAAAGCTTGGAACGAGAAGTATTGAGTTAAAATGTGTCACTTATTGATGCAGGCCTAAGTGTTGAAGAACGGGCCATTTTTTTATGTAGGCCCAAGATCATGTAAAGAAAAATCCTTTATTCAAAATGGCGTAACTCAAGCTCCGAGACTCCGTTTCAGGCCCATGACCGGCCGATTTGAAACATGGAACGAGGAGTATTGAGTTACAATGTATCACTTATTGATGCAGCCCCAAGTGTTGAAGAACAGACAATTTTGTTTATGGAGGCCCAAGATCGTAAGAAGGAAAGGCCTTTATTTAAAATGGCATAACTAGGTCTAAGAGACTCGGTTTCAGGCCCCTGGCCAGCCAATTCAAAGCTTGGAACGAAGAAGTAATATGTAAAAATGTGTTAGTTTTTGAAGTAGGCCCAAGTGTTGAATAACATACCATTTTGTTTACTGAGGCCCAATATTCGTATTACCACACGCGGAGTGCACCTTTAACTTACACAACTGGCATACTCAGTCTCAGAGACTCGGATTCAGGCCCATGAATAGGCCGATTCCGAAGCTTGGAATGAAAACGTATTGCGTTCACATATGTGGTCACTTATAATGCCGGCCCATTATTAAATAACGGTCATTATGTATACGGCGGCCATGACAGCGTGTGAGAAAAAGCATTTCAAAATGATGTAATCGAGCTTAAGAGATCTGTTATTAGTGTACCCATTTTACGAGCTGATTCGAAGCTTGGAACGATTCAGTATTGTGTTAAAAATGTTGATAAAAATAATGCCTAAAAACTTATCAATATTTTTCGACATCTTTACGTTTTGATAATCACAAAATATAAAAACGTTAAATGTACAATTCAACACTCACCCAGTACTTCAGAACTAAATTCTCATATTTGAAACTTTACACATCACCTAAAGGACTGAACTAACTAACATGCTTCAACATATTTTTCTGACCAAACGAAATATTTATTTAACTTCTCTAATTTTTTTATAACAACTGGTTCACATCAACTTTTTATAATCTTTTACAACAATATTTTTAGCTAAAATAATAAGTTTATTCAAGATAAATTATTACAAATTCAAATGTTATTCTAACTCTAAAAACTGCATAACCCTATTTTAAGCACACACCTCCCCCAAAGAATAAGGACGAAAAAAATAAAGATCGTTCCTAGGCTTGGCGCCCTGGCTTGGCCGGACTCCTTAAATACACGGGCGGTCCTCTTAATTTTAAGGGGGGGAAGCACCCTAATTAAGGGGACGACCAGACAAAAAGTCAACCTAGTTTGTTTATATATACTGGACTATTCCTTACTGATTTTCTCACCTTTTGAACACACTTTTTTCTGCTCTAAACCAGTTTATACTCTCCTTTCATTCCTTTGATCATTTAATCATAAAGCTTTGTTTACAAGTGATTTAAGCTTAATTTTTCAAGTGCAAGAGAATAATATTTCTTATCATCAAGTCAAGAAGTGTTATAGTATAGTTGGTATAGTTTTGTAGTTGTGTTATATCTTTTAAATCATTTGTAAATATTGTGAAAGTGTGTATCGTAGTTGTGTACTATAAGTAGATTGTTGTGATCATGTAAGTATAGTTAGATCGGGGTGATCTTAGTAAGTAGTGTTAAATTGGTGTGATCATAGTAGTGTCTTGGTGAAGTGAAGTTGTGAAGTAAAGTGAAGTTGTGACGTGAAGAAAAGTTGTGAAGTGAAGCAAAGTAGTGAATTGTCATGAAGTAGTGTGGTTGGTTGTGATAGATTGATTCTAGCTAGGATTAGAACTTGACATTTTGCTTAGTGTTAGAAATGAGGGTAACCAAAGTTGTGTACGGTTTTATCCGCCTAAAGGAAGTTTGTTGACATAGTGAAGAGAACTCTCAAGTTTCATGCTCGGGGAGTGTAGTAGGGCGAAGAGGTGCTTCGTTACCGAACCACTATAAATCCTTATGTTGTGGTTTGATCTTTCTAACTCATATCTCTTGTCTTTCATATTTACTTGTCATTTATTTACTTACTTGTATTGTTCAAATTGTGCACATATTAAAATCACATAAAATCAAATCTAAGTTTTTATAAACAAACAATACTTTATATTAAAAATCGGTAAACTATTCAACTCCCCTTCTAGTTTTCCACAATTTGTATCAGATCCAGGTTAAACAATATTTTTAAAATAAATTGTATTTTGAAACTTTAATCGATATATGGAATCAGAAAAATATTTAGAAGGGCAATCTATGCAAAGACCACCACTATTTTAATGTGATGGATTTAGTTATTGGAAAAATAGATTCAACACTTATGTGAAATTAAAAGATCTAGATCTTTGGCATGTTATTACCTATTGTTATTTTCTTCCTATTCAAAATAATCCCAAAACTAAAAAGGATGAAATTGTACCATTTGATAAACAAAACAATGATCTTAAAAAGAAATTTGCTAAAAATAATAAAGATAAAATGGTGATTTATAATGCTTTACCATGTAAAGAATATAAAAGAATTTTTATGTTTAAAACCGCAAAAGATATTTGGGATACTTTATTAATCACTCACCAAGGTAATAGCCAAGTCAAAGATAATAAAATAGATCTTCTTGTTCAACAATATGAATAATTTACGATATCGGAAGAGGAATCGATAGATAATGTTTTTGCTAGATTTAACACTATTATTACTAGTCTAAAAGCACTTGATGAAAGGTTTTCTAGCAAGAATTATGTTAGGAAATTTCTTAGGGCACTTTATCCTAAATGGCCTGCAAAAGTTAGCGATGGAGATGAAGAAGAAAAGACTAAAGACGAAAATATCTTATGGCTAAAGCATCTAATGAGGTACTTTTCGAAACCGAATTCTTTAGTGATGACCAATCAACATTAGATGAATAAGACTTAGATAGTGAATATAATCAACAATGCAAAGTAGGTCTAAAGGTCATGGCTAAAAATAAATCACTAAAACAAATTAAAAATCAATTAAAAAATGAAGTGCTAGAGCTAAAAAATAAACTATCTAAATTAGAAAAAGGTAAACAGGTAAATGAAGAATGTAAAATATGTCAAGACCTCAAGTTTGAAAATAAAAAGCTTAAGGAAGAAATTTTTAAGCTAAATAAATTTAATAATAGTAATCATTCGCTAAAAAAAATAATAAGTTTTCAAAAACCATCTGGAGATAAATCCGGCCTAGGATTTAATTTTACCAAAGGATCAACTAGTGAGTCTAAACAAGTAAATTTTATAAAGTCACAAGAGGTTGAGTCTAAAGAAAAAGTAGTAGAATTAAACTCAAGCCCAAGACCAAAATTTATGTTTATAAACAATAATAAAATACCCATTGCAAGCGATGACGAAGTAAAAAGTTTTTATAAACCTTTTTTAAAACCCGGAGTCGGATTTACTAAGCCTAAAACAAGATCCAAAACTCCTCTGAAAAGTACTAATAACTCTCACCCTCCGTCTAAAACACCACAACCTAAGAGAGACCAAGATAGACAAAATTATTCTAACACTAATAATTCAATGTGGAATTACTCACAACAAACAAACTTTACTCCATGTGGAATGTATCTGATGTGTTTCAAAAAGCTTTAAATTTATAATGACTGAATATACCAATTTAATTATAGGGAAACACACGGGTAAAAGTATAACCATCGTATGTAGTATAATCTATTTAGGTAAGACCATTTTGTTCCACAGGTATTTGAGTAGTGTTCAAATAATCAGAAAGAAACTTTTGTTTACCCTTTGATTATTTTGCTTATACTAGTTTGAAATTCTTCCTTGTTCTTGATTCTTCGATCTTGAATCTCCAAAAGATATGGTGTTTATCCTTGGAAAAAGGGTTTGTGTGGGATGAAGGAAGAGTGGAGGATGTGTGTGTGAGATGTTTTTTATTGTTGGATGATATGAAAATGAGAGATTTGAGGCTCTATTTATAGGCTGAAGTTCTGGTGAAAGTGCGGCGCACACAAAAGATTGTGCGGCCCACTTGGTGATTAAATGCACTAGTACTAAATGTTTATTGAGTAAGTGCGGCGCATAAGATAATATGTGCGGCGTACTTAGGGTGTAAATGCAGTAGCATTAAAGTCTTCATTTATTCTTGATGTGTCGTCATGTGGTGTATATTTAGTGAGTATCAAGTTTTACATTTATATTTAGCCGACAAACCTAAACACAACACTTTCACGAGCAGTGTACCCGGTCAAGATGTAGCTTCGCAGTAAGTAGGGGGTTGAACACTAAGTGTGAGAGTAACCTAATATTCTATCAGTATTTTATTCTATCTAGATTAGTTTAATTACTTGTTAAACCTATGCTATACATATTTACTAGAGGTAAATAGGGGGGAGGTTTCAGCCTGAGAGACTGGCACAGGTTTATGATGACAAATATCAATTCTAAGCACAGTAAACACAAGAGACAAATAACAAAAGATAAGAGAGCGGTACAAGCCAAATATAAGAAAACTGTACTAACCATCTTAATCCGATTATATGCTGGTTTGATTAATTATTGAAATGGCTGTTTATCTCGAGGCGACATATCATTCTTAAGACTTAGGCGGTTCTTCTTCCTAAGACCTAGATACGAACAATCCTGTCATGATTAACGCATCCGCATAAAGCATCCTATGGTTTAATTATAATCTATCATAGGGAATCAAAGCAGTGGTGATCCTATCAATACCCTAACCCATCGGGACTTTACCAACTTATTGCTTGATGTTGTTTTATACACCGGTAGTCCACCACCAAAATCAATTACCAATTAATTAAGAACAATAATGGTTGAACAATTATCGGGTCATCTGCCGGTCCAACTAAGCTCATAATCAAAGGGTAAAGACAAGGTGTCATTTATGATCCTATTGGTTCGGTTGCTTTGGAGTAGCTAACTCTTTGTTTTAAAAACATGGTGAGTTAATTACCATACAGTTTTTGGTAAACTGTCAACCATCAACGGATTTGAGAAGTCTTTACCAAAGCCGTTTGCTTTGGACTAGCCAGTCCTTATGCTATTTAACCCATGGTGAAAGATGACCATTTGTTTTTGTGTGGTGGTTAGCACCAACACTCAACCCCCTCTCTTTCCTTATAGTCACAATTTCCAAATATGGTCCACAGTCCTGAAAATTCATCACTTTTTAACACCAGATTGCTTTCTTAATTATCTTCAAAAGTTTATAACAACTTCATTCATTTTTCCTGCCAGAAGCTTCATTTTCATCATTCTGTTAGAATACATCTTTTGACAGAGGATACTTCCTATCTGATAACATATAAATATTCATGCCTTCAAGGTTAGACAATGTACTGAACACATGTATTATATCTATTAACTAATCATTATTTTGCTGTAGAGGGGATTAAGTCCCAAAATAGCATACTTCTTTGAGAGGTGGATTCAAACATAGGTCCTGAGAGAGATCACTCCATAGTAACTCTGTTCATAAGCATCTTTCGGGCATAGTTGTTCCTATTTCTGCATTCTTAACCAAACCTGTACAGCCTTAATTGGATCCTATCTTGTGAGTCTTTTAAGATAGCTCCAAAGTCCTATAAAACTATATCGCTCCATTTGCTCTTTTATCTGATAAATGCTTCTTTATCCTTGTTGAAAATATTCTTGCCAATTTGCCACAATATCTAGATTTTGTATTCCTAATAAGTAGGGATTAATCAGCTTATTTGATTCCTCTTTATCAGTCTCTGAATCTCCTTGTAAGACTTCTTGTCATTACTTATACTTTCATAGACTTTTGCTTCTTTCTTTTTTACTACTCTTTTTATGGGCTCTTCTTTTTTCACTTTTCCAACTTTTTTTTCTGGATCTGAAACATCTTTATCATCAATCCTTTATTTCTTTGAAATTTTTATTTGAATCTCTTCTCCATACCTTTTCAACTGTGCCTTTGTAGCTTCAATATTTATAGATAAATGTATCAATATGACTTTAACTAACTTATCAAACTATTCTTTAATCTCTTCAACTTCAACTTTTCAACTGAGGAAGCTTCCAAGTTCCTTGATTCTTTAGATAGTTTGACATGTAAATTCTTAACTGTGACTGAGTCATAGGTTTATTTCTCTTTGCCTTAGCTCTTTCTTTTTCAAAATGTTTCTTTCTTTGATTCACCAAATCTACCATTATTTTTGCAAAATCTTGTTCAGACAAATCCTTTCCCTTTGTCAACTCTGCATTTGCTTTTAACTTGGCTCTAATAGCATCCCAGTCTTCTTCATTATAAAATTGAGCTTCAAATTGAACTTGAGCTTTTCTTTTCTTTTGTTGCTCAGTTAATTCTTCTTCTTCTGCCAATCTTTTAGCCAATAAAGCATCTAAATGAAAACTTGATTTGGCCAGTTTGAATTCTTCCTATTGAGTTGTGTATAATCTTCTGTCTGTATGCAAGACTAGATTGGTTTGTTGAATTTGTTCTTTAGTTCTTTTGGGAGCTTGAGTCTCTTCAACAATCATTGAGCTTTTCCTTCATTTGGCCTCTAGCAGAAACAGAACTGGGTCCACCAGTATTAACTTCTTCAAAGCCAGTACTAATATCTTCACATGCCAGTTACTAATATCTTCAAAGCTAGTACTAATATCTTCAAAGCCAGTATCAATGTCTTTTCCCTTAGACTCTTTTCTCCTCTTGTATCTTTTACCCTTATCAACTGACTTTTACCTCTGAGAAGCAACCTTTGACAGAGTTTTAGCTGCTTCCAAGGTTGTAAGGCTGATATCTTCCTCCCATGAAGTTTTGCCTTGTGTAGGAGTCTTTAAACCTCTGATTTATCACTTCATCATATTCCTAACCATTTAATCCAAACCTTCCTCTTGTAAATTCAATCCCCTGTTTGGGAAGAAATTTCTGCATCCTCATCCTTTGAATCAAGGTAGAACCACATGTCTCTTTTGAGAACATCTTTACACTATTCTTTACATTTTTTTCACAATTTTACAACGTGCTTTTCCCATGGTCAAAACTTTGGCATTTAGTCTGCTTTAAGTTCTGTATCCATAACTATCAACCTTTGTGTCATCTTGGGAACCAATGAAGAAGGTCTCCACTGTCATAGTTTTTTCTTCTGCCCATGAAGGGTGAGAAGGATCTTGTGTTTGTGGTACTTAACAATTTCCTGTCAGGTGAAAGTGGTTGAGTGTTCTAGGTGATGGTTTCTTAAAACGGCCCTTTATTTCGTGCTCAATGGGTTCACGTCAGTTCCTGGTATAAGTGATATAGGTTGTGAGTTTTTTGGTTAGATACATGTGTAGGTTTCAGACTTTAGTGGTTGAAGATAGCACAGTGTGGGTGAGATGAGATGGTAATGGTTCAGACGGTGTGACTGGATTTTTACAATGCTTGATTGCTTGTCCATGCACTTTGATCTCAGTAACAACGGCGTGGGTGACATTGCCAGGCAAAATAAGGTCTAGGTACCCTCTAAAAACCCCTTTTTCATGTTTCCAATAATCTTTTTGGTCAATACAACTAGCATATAAGGATGTTTATTCTCAGTTTGTATTTCCAAAATCATCTATAGAAATCGAGGGTACATCAAAAACTTAGTTTAACTTTTCAAGTTTGCCACCATGCCTCAAAGAGTAACTTTTAAATGTTATATAATCTAGCCTAGTAGAAAGACAATAATAGCAGTATTTTAAAAGCGCAAGATTGCTACAAATTGATCCCATTCCACCACTTTTGGGACTATACATGTAAAAATATGATAGACTAAAACATCTCCATTGGGGTGTTAAAATGTCTATTCTAAAATGTAAAGTTACCATCAGCTGTGGATTCACCTATATTACCATCCTTTCAAAAATCTCTGTATTTGGCAACATGAAATACATGAAGCATCTGCTAAATGAAGATTACTTCGTTAGATGCCTCAGTGATTTTATACTACAGAGTATCTATGGTCATGCTCTTAGTTCTAGAGTCCAATCCAGCAATGAGTTGAGGCAGTTGCAGTATGCCATACTGTTTGACTATGGGAGTCATGGATAGTGTGGATCGTGTTGTTCAAGGCTTGCCATGATATGCGGATCCTTTTAAAAAATCTCATATCTCTGCTCAAAAACCTATACTTTCTTTAAGGTTTCTTTATGGAATCCCACTTGGTGTATGCTTGTCGCAGTTATTTCATGGAAGCCCAATTCTTTGAAAATTATAGTTAAGAGTTGTGATTGTTGGTTATGTCAATTGGGGTTTTGTTTGACATCGTTTAGGTAAATTTGTAATGTCGTATCTGTTAATTGGACTTTATATGCGAAAAAAATGAATTGTAATTTGGTACTCGAGATAATATATTCTCTTTTTATTGATAGAAATATATTGTAGCGTGAGTTAATACAGTAATTATTCAATTGGTATCATTTCTCACTTAAAGTATACCGAATTTTGCTACTAACGTCATATTTAACGAAAAGTCAAAGTGGTTTATGGGGGGGGGGGGAACAAACAGTACTAACGACTTAAGTTACCAGTATTTAATATTGGCTACAGACTTAAGTGCTGGTCTACGCCTATATTTAACTCATATTTCATAACTAACATAAGTTTACAAGTGGAATTAAGTAGTAAATACAGAATTTAGTATGGACAATTTCCAGAAATTATTAACTCTTGCAAACTTAAGTTATACTTTATTCTATGCTCCAATCCATTATGCAATCCAAGTTATAACCTGAAATCGTTAAGCCTACCAAACAAAATACATACTACAAAACCTTTTCGAAGACACTTTGCTTATAGATCTTTTTATATGTTACTAATAACTTACTAGAATTAATATAACCTGGCATTATTAATGCTACTAACTAGTATTACTAGATTACAAACTATACATTTCATTCCTCCCTTAAGGTAGCTTTGGATTTTTCACTACCATTATACCACTAGAAATTGAACTTGGTCAATCCAAAATTCTTGGTCAATAGGTCAGCTACATTGAAATATATTGTGAATTTGATCTACCCGAAATGAGCTATTTAATAAGAATCTCGTATAAAAGTGGTGTGTTGGATCTATATGTGCTTTGTCTTGGAGTGATACTCCAGATTTTTCCACAATGCTGATTGTGCTTTCATTATCAATGTGGATTTTGGTATTCATTGAAATTGAACCCTAGTCCAACATTTAATTCTATAAATCATATTACTTCGTCCACTGCAGCTTGACTAGAGCTAGATATTTCGCTTCTGTTGTAGAGGTAGCCACTATTGTTTGTTTCTTGCATTGCTATGAAATTAATCTGCTTCTAAGAAATTGACAACCACCGGTTATGGATTTTCTGTCAAGGTTTGCCCTAGCATAGTCACTATCTGAGTAAGCTTCCAGGTTAAATAAAAGATGATTCTCTTGGGATACAATAAGCCCAATTAGGTTTGCCATTAAGGTATTAAAGAATTCTCTTCATAGCATTAAGGGTGTGAAGTCTTCAGGAGTAACTTGAAAATTGTGAACAGGCTCATACTGCAAACATGATTTCAGGGCCTAGAGGCAGTTAAATAAATGAGAGAACCTATCAAGGATTGTTTTAAGTGTACATCCACATTCATCAGCTTCTCATCTTTTGTTAACGCATTTGGTTCTACATTGGCGTTATTACTGTATTCACACTTGCAAGGTAAAACTTTTTAAGAATGTCTGCAAAAACTTATCTTGAGAATTAAAAATTCCATTTGTCTTTTGGTTGTCTTGGTATTCCCAAGGAAGAATATGGAGTTAACCATTAGATTCATTTGAATTCTAAATTTCATCAATGCTCAAATTTATAACACAAGACTTCTCTAGTAGAGCCAAAAATGATATCATATAACATACAATTGAACCAAACATGCTATTATTCTTATCCTTCTTAATAAACAAAGTCTTGTCAATAGTACCCCTTCTGTATCCATGCTTCTCTAGAAATGTTGTTTAGGAGTTGCATACCAAGCTCTATGCGAGCTTGATGTTAGTCTATATAAAGGTTTGATTAACATTAATAAATACTTCTTAGGATGACAGGATCAACAAAACAAGGAAAGGTGAGAAATATTTCAACCTCTTCATCTATAGCGCCATATACAAAAGCACTTTTGACATACATTTTGGTATACTTGAACCCAATAAATGAGGCAAAGGCTAAAAATAAAACATGATAGCTTTTATTCTTGCCACAGGAGCAAAAAACTCATCATAGTCTATACCTCTTCCTGTCTGTGACCTTTAGGCCACTAGTCTTGCCATTATTTCTGCAACTATCCTCTTTCATTCTGTTCTGTTTCTGTATACCATTGTTGTTCCCAATCACCTTTGCTCTATCGTGGCAGATTATACTAGAATCAATTACATGTTGCAGCATAAAATGACAACTCATCTTGATAGCTTCAACCCACAACTGCTCATCTTTTAGAGCTTCAGAAATATTTTTAGGTTCCTCCTGAGATAGGAAAGCAGGCAAACAAACAATGTTGTTGATCTTTGTGATTGTTCCTTTGCTGCTTTTGAACATAACTTACAGATGACTTAGGATCACCCAGTATTTGACTTTGTGGGTGAATGTTGTGTATCCTAAGAGTAGGAATAGGACTAACAGCTACTGTATTGTTGGTAAGTTGTGTGAATCATAGACAATTCCCTCACTCATCTTATTGAATGCCTCATCAAAAATCCCTTTCTAAGGCTTGTTAAAGATTGTGAGCTCTGGCATATCTAAATCATCTTGAGCAGCATGTTGAGTATTAACTGGACCACTACCAGAATTAACTGAGGTAATACTGGTAGCTTTGTTCTTAGGTACTTCCCTTAAATTCTTTGGAGCAAGTTCATCCAATTCTCTTTTAAAAGCTAGAATTTCAGGAGTATCTTCTGAAATGGCAGTAGAATAAGCCTCCTTCTCTTATGTTTTAAGGTTTTGAAGCTCTGTCAAAAACTCCTTTGCCTTTAAATTAGTAGAAGACTTCCTTGGTCTAACTTTTTGATGCAGTATGCTTGACTGCAGTAGGCACAAAAATAAGCTCCTCAGCCTCATCTTCTTCCTCAGAAGCATTTGCATTAGGAGTTTGTAGTGTACCTGCACTATTAGTCACTTCTGAAGTACCTGTATGTAGGTTAGTTTGATTCTCCAAAGACACAAGAATATAGTTCATAGAATCAGTGAGATAATCAATATCATACATCATTTATAACTCTACTCCTTTCAACGTTTTGTTTTTCTTTAAGAAATTTACATTGTAGATTTACTTCTTACCCTTTTTGGTTACTAAATTATATTTACCATAAGGCTTTGCTAATTTAGTGAGTAACCTACTAGAATACCTCATCACACTTTCCATCAAACTGCACAGCACACTTTAGAGTATCTAAAATGGTAACATGGCACCCAAAAGGTCTTATGTGCTAATAATTGGTTTGTGGCCAAACAAAAGCTCATAAGGAGTTTTGTTTTGAGGTTTAGTCACTCTTACCTTATTAAAGATATAGCAAGCTATACTAATCATGTTCTGACCATAAAGTAGTTGAGTTAGAGTGAGTATTATGAGCTTAGTTCCTAGCTGGCCTAAATAATGTCCTTTCATTCTTTCAGCACTAATTCTGCTTGTGGAGTTCTGGCATTTCTATACTCTTGTTTTATTCCTTGTTTCCACAAAATTTTCAAGAAGATCCCTATCTTAATTCTGTTCCATTATTGATCTAATGATTTTAAACCCTGTGATTAATGCTGGGTTTTCAAATTGTCTAAAGAAAGTTCTGAATATGAAAATAGTTTCATCCTTAGTAGCAAGAAGAATACCCAACTAATTGGTACAATCAATCAGTAATTACAAGGCAATACTTTCATGATTAATGCTTTTTTCATAAGTAGATCCAAAAAGATCCTTAATGACAAGGTGTGTAATGGCTCAGTGATTTCTTTCTATTTAGCCTTACGGGATGGCCTTGTTTGTAGTTTTTTTACCTTGTGTTGCTTACATTTTTGGCAGGAAAAACACATGTATGGTCATTCTGGAAACTCTTTGGATGTGTGTGTGTCCTCTTACAGGTTTCCTATCCACTAGTTTGTTTAAGTTTTTAAAATTTATATATACATAACCTCTAATGCCAGTTTAGATTTATTAGATGTGGCTTTTGCCAATAAACAAAGTAATAATCTTTTGTGTGAGCTTAGGTTGTCTTCATATCAAAACTGTACATATGGGTGTTTTAATTAGGGACTTTAGAAGTATCTGATTTTCATCTGGCATCTTAAAGTCTCGAGTTACAACAAGACCATCAGTCTTCTGTAAAAAGAACATTGTGTTTGCTTATCACATATTTGTGATATGAGAAAAGATTAAAATGACCAAGTTCTTCTACAAAAGCACACACTACACCAAAAAAATATATAAAATCTAAATTACTAACTCTTATTCTGCCTTTACCAGTTTTGTAGCCTTTCCTACCTCCAAAGGTAACAGATCCCCCTTTGCATTCTTTAAAATTATCCAGGTGATCCTTGTTACCAATCATGTGCCCTGAGTATCCTACTTATCAAAATACCTCCTGTCACCATGTTATGGAGTGGATGATCCTGCACATGAAAAAGAGAAATTAGTTTTCTCTTAGGGACCAAGACTTTTCAGGCTTGGGTCTGCCTTGTGGTCCTTTAGCATTTACAGTTTGAATAAAATAGGATCCACTATTACAATTGGAGTTTGGTATAGTTTTCCTTCAATTATAACCTGCTGTGGTCTTAACAGCATGTGCCCAATTTCCCTTTTTACAGACTGAGTATAGAAAACCCCATTTTTACTGTATTTTCTAACAATAGGTTTCTCCAGAGTGATATGTGATTATGAAAAAAATTACTTCTTTGATTAAAAAACTTATTTCACTGGGTTTACAGGACTATAAAACTGTTTGAGTTACAGAGGTGTGTATTAGTTGTTTAGTTTTTGTAGTATTAACATTATAACTTCAGTATTATATTTAAACATTTAGACTGTTATGCCTAACAGAATTAACATTAGACTTGACAGAATTAACATTTGCCCTACCAGTATTAACATTAGGCCTAACAGAATTGACATTTTGCCTAACAGTATTAAGTTGTACTGGTCTAGGTATAAAGTGATTAGCACGATTAACCCT
Organism: Tanacetum coccineum; assembly: GCA_026074375.1. NCBI lineage: Eukaryota > Viridiplantae > Streptophyta > Magnoliopsida > Asterales > Asteraceae > Tanacetum > Tanacetum coccineum. The sequence continues at coordinate 39,957 of BQNB010024419.1, read as the reverse complement.
GTTTGCATTGTTCCAAACTGGTTTTGCCACCCCGTTACCAGTATTAAAAACCCTTTGTTTCTTAAGCTCAGCCTCTCTTGCCATTTTCTTTTCATAAAAGTCACAATCTCTGATCAAGTGACTTAGGCTTCCACAAACAAAACACTTTTTCTTGATGAAAGAGTAACCTTCTCCTAGTTCTCTTTCCATCATTTCATTCCAATTCTTTCCTTTAACTTTAGGTGTCCCTTGATTTTTCATTGGTTGCCTAGGAGTTTTTACGTGTGTTACACAACTAGGTTCAGCTTCTTTTGGTTTTGGTTCAGACATGACTTCTTCACTAGATGTAACTGACAGGTAGAATGCTCAGTAGAGTTGTCATCTGAGTCACTAATTTTAGGCTTTTGAGGTCCCTTTTTACCATAAACATACAAAGAATCATCAATTTCCTCTTGTGGTTTAGGAGTATAGTCTCCAGTTAATGGATGTGGAACTCCTTTGAAATTATCAGTCTTTGAAAATCTACTGTATAAAGGTTTGTTAAGAAAATCTTCTTGTGTACATTTAAACACAGTACGATTCATTTCTTCCTCATAGCTTAAAACCTCTTTGTTTGATTGTATTTCATATCCTAAGCCAACCTTACTATTTGAAGTCATACCTGAATCAACTAATTTCCAAAGGTTTTTAGAAGAATTTTTCCATGAATCTACTATTTTCTTCAATTGTTCCTTTTCTTTTACAGCTTTCATTCCTATTCTCCTATATCTTTTAAGCTTTTCATCTTTTGCATATATTTCATTTGCTTGAAATGTAAGCTGTTCATTTAGAGATAATTGCTGCTTTTGAAAAGTAACAATTTAAGCTTCTAATTTCTTAACAGCTAGAGTATAGGCAAGTATTTTTGCTTCTTGTTCACCTAACTGATTCATTTGTTCATCACACAGTGTTTTAAGCTTATTATATGAATCAATGCAAGTTTTAGAACATAAAAATACCTCAGTACTTGAGCTGATTGCCATGAGTGCATGATTTGTCTCTTCTTCCTCTACTGTATGTTCTCCCCAATTGACAACACCATCATCCATAGTCAGCAAACAGTTCTGATTTTGCTCTTTCTTTCCAGATCTTTGATCTTGATAAAAGGAGTCTCTCTTCTTTCCATCATTTGTCCCCTTGGATGGGAATTCTCTAGCAAAATGACCAGTGTTGTGACATTTGAAACATTCAAGCTTCTTTTTGTCAAAACCAACAGGTTTGTTTCCATCAATCCTGACTCTCCTTCCAGTCTTCTTATAAAACTTCTTCATTCGAATAGCAATCATTGTTATCTGCCAGTTTATGTCCATCTCTTCAATGTCCACATCATCAATATGTTCTAGGTCTTCATGAAGCAAGTCTAAATCTTCAGATTGTTTGGCAAAGAGTGAATAAATAACTTCATCAGCAAAACCAGCAGGAACTTCTCTTTCTTGAATATTGTTTGAAGAAGTAGGAGTATAAGTACTGTAGGCACCAGTATGACCAGACTTAACCTTGTTAGTGCTGCTCTTGCTGTGTGAAACAAAAGCAACGTTTTGAGCACTTGCAGATGATTTCGAGGTACTTGTGAGTTCTTGCTCAAAAACCCTAAGGTTATTATACAAGTCATCAATGGACAAAGTGTCAACATCTGGTTTGGTTCTCATTGTCATGTACGATTTGTAGTCGTTTTTCGTAAAAAGTAAAAATAGTACGAGACACGAAAGATAAAAACGAATGTACTAAAATTATTTCTATGGCAATTTGAAAATATAAGCGTCGATGCTTAACGTAGAATTCGCCGGTTCTTTGTAAACGTCGCGTAAATTACAAATGTAAGCCCTAATTCTCCCGGTTAGTCGTGAGTTCATATCTCATCATAAAATTGAAAATTATATTTAATACTCGAGAATAAAATAACGACCTGAAATTGACGGATTGTCACAACTACAAAGGCGAAAACTGTTAATGGAGAAGTTTAATTACAAGCCCTAGTCGATGGGAAGAAAGTGATCATCACTGAGATAAGTGTAAGAAGAGATCTTCAACTGAAAGGTGCTGATGGTATTGATTGTCTACCCAATGCTGCTATTTTTGAACAGCTTACACTTATGGGATATGAAAAACTTTCTCAGAAGCTTACATTTTATAAGGCTTTCTTTTCTCCTCAATAGAAGTTTTTGATTCATACTATTTTGCAATGTCTAAGTGCTAAGACTACTGCATGGAACGGATTTAGTAGCACTATGGCCTCTACAATAATCTGCTTAGCCACAAATCAAAAGTTTAACTTTTCCAAGTATATTTTTGATAATATGGTGAAGAACTTGGAGAGTATGGGTAAATTTCTAATGTATCCAAGGTTTGTGCAAGTGTTTCTAGATACACAAGTTGATGGGATGTCAAAGCATACTGAAATTTTTGTTACACCCTCTCAAACAAAGAAGGTATTTAGGAATATGAAGAGGGTTGGGAAAGGATTCTCTGGAGTTGTTACACCCTTATTTCCAACCATGATGGTTCAAGCTCAAGAAGAAATGGGTAAAGGTTTAGCTAATCCGACTAATCCTTATCACACACCCACTATTATTCAACCATCTACATCACAACCTCAGAAGAAATAATCTAGGAGTAAACAGAGAAAGGGCACTGAGATACCTCAGTCTAGTGTTCCTACAACACCTGTAGCAGATGAGGCTGTCTATGAGGAGAGGGATGACAGTTTGGAAAGGGCTGCCACTACTGCTACTAGCTTAGATGCAGAGGAGGAAAGGGGTAACATAGCTAAGACCCAATCCAAGGCAACACTTAATGAACCAAGTTCCATTGGAACTAGTTCAGGTAGTGGTCCTAGGTGCCAAGACACCATGGGGGATACCATTGCTCAGACTAGGTCTGAGAATGTATCTAAATTTTCCAATGATCTACTGCTCATAGGAGTTAACACACCTCAAAGTGGTGAGGATAGTCTGTAACTAAAGGAATTGATGGAATTTTGTATCAAATTGCAACAAAGAGTTCTTGACCTAGAGAACACAAAGACTGCTCAAGCACAAGAGATTACAAGTCTGAAAAAGAGAGTCAAGAAGCTAAAGAGGAGGAAAAAGTCAAGAACTCATGGGTTTAAAAGGTTATACAACGTTGGTCTGTCTGTTAGAATTGATTCCTTAGATGATAAAGCTAGTTTGGGTGATCAGGAGGATGCATCTAAACAGGGGAGGAAAATTCATGACATTGATGAAGATGAAGACATTACCTTGGCTAGTACTCATTATGATACTGATCCTGATATGTTTGGAGTGAATGATCTTGATGGTGATGAGGTGTTTGTAGAAACTGAAGAGCTTGTGGTTAATGCTGCTACAACTACAAGTACAATTCCAGTTAGTGTTTCTAAAGATTTAAGTGATGTTGACATTACTTTGGCTCAAGTGGTATGTGTTTAATTACACATACCTTTGACCACTAAAACTGGACTTAAATGACTAAAAACGTACTAAAAATACATTGTATTTGTATGTTTTGCAGTTGTATTATGCAGGTATTGGATATCTAAGAAAAGGACAAAAATTGAAGCCAAAACGACAAAACCGAGCACGAGAATGGAGAGACCGTGAGAAGTCAAAAAGTTAAAGTCAAAAGTCAACCCCGACAAAGTCAAAGTCAAAGACGGAGCCGATACCAAAGAAAAAGTTAATAGGCCAACCCGTACCCATCTAATGGGCCGGGACAGCCCATTAAGCTTTTATTTGAAGACTTATAAGGTTTTGAACCTTATAAAAGCCCAAGTCCTTTTTTTATAACCGACCCAATAAAACAGGCCCAAAACCCTTGAAAAAGCCCAAATCCCCTAACTATGTTAAGAGTTAACAGCCCAAAACATGGCTGTTAAGTCACAGGGACCTTCCATGCAAAACATATATATAAACTCAAGGGGTGTTTTTGCTAAATTCACAAAAACTTTACACCACCCAAGGACGATGGATGCAATAAAGATATAAGAGTTGAGAGACTTGTTCCGCCAAACCCCCAAACTTTTACCTGTAAACCCATTTTCCCGTCCTTACACTGTTTATCTCCCACACACACTGTGTGTGTCCTGTCCTCACTACCCGCCAAAATGCTCTAACACTATTCCCCTTTTCTTCTCACCCTTGTCCACCCACACCAGGACCACCCCACACAGCTGGCATATACCTTGGCAATCCTCTACACTCTAATTCGTCTATGAAAGAAGACAAAGAATGGATGGACAAGATCAATTGGCTTGGGAAACACTCAAATTTGGATGGCTAAGATGATATTTGAGCTTATACTCACACAACAAACACACACAGCTTCCCTCTCAGCAATGAAGCACAAGACCTAGAACCTTCATTAGTTTAGTATAAATAGGTCATTTGTAAGCCGTGAGGGCATCTAGTTTTTTTTAAGTAGTTTTAACCTAGTTCTTAGTTTTCAAGAAATTTTTAATATTTGTCTTTCAATTTCCAAGTATTGTAATCTTTTTAATGTTTAATGAAAATTTCTAAGTTTTTAGGTTAAGTGGTGATTCCTGTTTTCTTATAGTTAAAAAGTTTTTTATAAGCTCTTATAAGCTCTTAATCATATAAGCTAGCTAGAAAAAGGTACTTAAGAAAAATTTTATAAAAACCAAAAAATTCACCCCCAAATACCACAGCTTCTTTGGATGATAAGCTAGCAAGGGAAGAGCTTATAGACCTCACTAGCTTGTCTTTTTGACAAGCTAGAGCTTGTAGAAAAGCTCTAAGAGCATTTGTTTGCCCTGTTTGAGCAAGGGCTTTATAAGTTTTCCATATTTCAATTTTCTAGCTTATTTACTGTTTAAGTGCGTATCATTGCTTATTTTCTGTCTCTTATTGCTTATTACTGTGTTTTATGATTATACGTACTTGTTGAATGCTTATATATGTCATTGGTGTATACTTTGCTTTGAAACTGTCCTTATTTGCCTTTTATACTTATCATCTCATTTTGCTTATTTAGTGCTTATTCTTTTTTGCTATCTGCTAATTTGTGCTTATCATTACTTGCTTGTTAGTTGTCTTTAAAGTTCTCAGCTTAATTCATCTTAAACAAGCTTAAAAATCCATTTCAAAAAAATTAAAGGGGTGTTTGGGATAACAGCCCAAAGTGGGTAAAAATTTGTTAAAAACCATTTGGGTCTTTTGGCAAACTTTGGCAAACATTTTTAAGTTGTCTTTGATCTATTTTTAAAGGTGTTTAGGTCTAAAATTTTTTTTAGTTTTTTCTAAAAGGCTCTTTGAAACTGTTTTGACAAAACAGTTTCATAAGTTCTTATTGGATTGAGGTTGTTAAACCAGCTTTTGAGTCTTGATTTTGAGTCATTTTTAGTGTCAAAGTAGATGTGTATAAGTGTCTTTTCTTTTACCTTTGCATTAGTTTAAAACTGTCAACCCTGTTAAGCTTGTTTTCAAGTAAAAGTCACTTTTTCTTTTTCAAATTTAAGTAGGCTAAAAGTGTTTTTAGATTTAGAAAATTTGAGCATAAGCCAATTGGAAACTTAACTCCATCTGTTTTAAGTAGTTTTTCAATTTTGAGCTTATTTACCAGCTTAATATTAAGCCTGCAGTTGCCCTTTAGTTTTATTGAAAGAAAACCAAAAAAGAGCTTGCCCTATGCAACCAGCTGTTATAACAAGCCCTTTTTCATACCTTATTTTAATTTCAAATTGTTTTCCATTTGCTAATCTTAGAAGCCCTTAAGTTGAGCTTTAAGCCAATATAAGCCTTAACCCCATAAGGTTCCACTTTGGTGCTTAAAAGTAAGCCCAAAGGTGCCCTCATAGGCTGTTTTGCTTGACAGTTTTGCCCTTTTGCTTATTTGCCATTTTATAGCTTATCTGCTTGTTCCTTGTGCTTATTTGTGTTCTTATCTGCTTATTAGGAGTAGGGCTTTAAGTATTGTAGCTTATCTTTGTCTTTCACCAGCTTTAAAGTGCCCCCCTTTGCTGTTTTGCCTACCTTTGTTTGCATTTTGCTTATTTGCATGTTTTGGCTTTTATGATCATTTTCATTTGCTTATTTTGATTATTCTTGCTTATTAGTTGTAGTAGATCATCTGATTTTGCTTATCTTTGTTTTTCATTTGCTTATTTGTGCTTAAAACTGCTTAACAGTTAGCAAAGAAAGTCATTTAGTGTAATAAAGCAATCTGTCAACTTAAGTGCTTAAATCTGAGCTTATTTTTGGTTTATAAAAAAAGGTGTTTTCATTAAAAGTGCTTATTTTTAAGTTAACTAAAAAGTTGTAAAAAAAATGGCAAGTAAAAATACTTGGGAAGGTGGAAGTCTCAAGTGAGCCAAGGCTCGAACTCGAGACCTCAACACCCTCAACCAAGTATTTTAACACACCACTCCTCTACCACACGCACCCTTGGGATTTTTCTGTTAGTCCATGCACAATCAATTCATATAACATCTTTTTGAGCCCATTTTTATTTTATAAGCCGTAGCTTATAATAAGCTTTTCTGAGCTTATTTGATAAGCTGGTGAGTCCAGCTTATTTTTCTTGCAATCTTAACAACACTTAGGACTTTTAGGAAATTTTTCAGATTTATTTTTTATCATCTGCTATTTTTTTGAATTTTCGAAAGTTAAATTTTTAGAAAATCATTAAAAAATAGAAAATTAATTCAGAAAAATACAAAAAAATAGTTTTTAGTTTTAGAATTAATATTTTTAGTTTTACAAACTTTAAAAACATTTTTATCATTTTTAGATTTTAAATTCCATTTTTAACTTTTTAATTTTAATTTAGAAATTAGTTTTTAATTATAAAAAGTAGTGAAAAATATTTTTCTTAGTTTTTATCACATTTTAGACTTTTCTAGGGTAGAAAATCATTTTTTAGAATTTTTAAGGATTAATTTGTCATTTTTTAGGATTTTAAATAGATTAAATTAGTTTTTAATTCATAAAAAATTATTAAAAAGCCAAAAAAATATAATTCCTTTTTAGAAAATTTTCTTTTGTCATTTTTAGGGTTTACATTCAAAAATTTCTTGTGTAGGGTTAAAATTTGAATTAGTGATAATTCAGACGCGTTTTTAGGATCCCGGTTTTGCGTTTTTAGTTTAAATTTGTGTTGCCTTAGTTAATTTTAGTGTAAATTGCATTAATTTTCCCGTAGTTTTAGAAAACCAATCCCAAATTTGTCCCATTCAAGCATAGATATCAAACCGTCATTCGACTTTCAATTGCATTCCTCGTTGGGGATAACGACCCGGGAATCATACTCCCGGATTACTATAATTGTGATTTTTTTTTATTCTTATCCTTATATTATATATATTTATAAGTATATTTTATATTTTTATATTTATATTTATATTTTAAAGGGTATGATCAAGATCTAATCAGATATGCAGAGTCTTTAGGAGTAATCCCCAAAGCAATTCTAATAAGATCAGCATTTTTGTTGAACCATAATTCATCAAGTTGGAAACTGAATACTCCAGTCTTGGTATCTTTTCCAAGAGTGTGCCAAAATTAATGTACGTAGATTGAGGGAACATCAGCTGATGCAGTGAACGCTTTGAAGAAGTTGGTGTGTTGCATAATGTCCACTGAGATACGAAAGATAGGATTCTTCTGCATCTTTTGAAGATCCATAAGAAGATTGCTCTTCCCAATAGGTAAGCGTGCCTTGACAGGAACCAATTGAGCATCAGTTCGTGTAGGAGCAAGGAGATTCTCTTCAGCCATCTTATCTGCTTAAGAATATCAACAAAGATAGACAAAATAGCATATATTTAATTTTAGATGAGAGTATTAGCCTTGTGTTTGAGTTACCATGCATTGTTTGATTAAGTTATGTTTAAATCAAGTTTGTAGAATAATCCACCTTGAGTCACTAGTCATTGGCTTAAGTCAATCTAAAAGTCAACATTGGTCAACCTTGGTCAAAGGTCCAAAGATTATCTGACAAGCACAATAACAAGTTAACTGAACTCGGATGGGAGTTAACTAGTCAATTGGACATTTGGATTGGACTTGAAAAGGTTATTGGGCTTACTGGGCCAAGACTAGAAAGTATGGCCCAAACCGCTGCTAAGCAATTCACCAAACCACCATGAAGTGGTTTGAGTAAACCGATGTGAGAAGACAGTGGTAAACCGCTGAGACGCAGATCACCAAACCACTGCGAAGTGGTTTGGACAAACTGCTATGATATTCGATTGACAAACCACTGCGAATAAACTATTATTAATAATTAAAAAATTAATATTTTTCATTAAACCGCTGTGACCAATCTGCTGTGAATATTTTATTGGTATTTAATCAAACCGCTGCGGATTAGAAAAAATATGAAATAACGGTTTGATTATTTTAATATTAAAAGAATAATATGACCAAACCGCTGCGATGCAACGGTTTCCCTGTTTGATTAAAGTATTAACAAAATAGCAAACCGCTATGAAGCAAACCAATACCTAGATTCAAGCAAACCGCTGCCTTGAATAAACAAGGCAAACCATTGACAAGAACAACCTGAGCAAACCGCTGTCTAGAACAATGGTTTCTCAGCAAACCGCTATGATGAATACCTAACTCAAACTTAATTTTCTAACAATTTTGGCTAATCACAAACCTTAATCCAATCCATCTAATCCACTTTAATCTCCTAGTAATCAAATATAATACCCTATGCTTTATCATTTTATCCAATTCGAGCATTACACATCCATTTATGCCACAAAAAATTTTAAAAACCTTAAGGGGGCATGCATACTTGTTTAGACACATAAACATGACATCTAAACTAGACACAAGCATACTTAAACAGATTACAACAACAACAAACTGTTGTTGACTTTCTAAAAGTCAAACAATAATAAAAAAATCATCAAATCATGAAATCTAGTGATAAGGGATCTCAAACAAACATCAAAACATCATTATCTAACCCCTTAGATCAAATCCCAACATCAAATCATAACACTAAACACTACAATGGAATTTTTACAAAAACACATGTAAAAGTCATTCTAAGCATCTAATGTGTTTGATCTAAACGAAAGCAGCAATGGTCGAGTGTATATCAACCCTAAACGCATCTATCCCAGCCACCTAGTTCCATTTTCAAACAACATGAATTTTTTGAGAAACCCTAAGTCATTTTTAGTGATTTTCATTGATTCAGAGTGTTTTGTTACAATTCCTTTAAGTTAACGATAGATCTAATGATGTAGAATAAGTTTTAGATGATACCTTAGCAAGAATCGAACACAGAATATTAGAAAATCAAAAGTAGTAATGGCGGTTTGCGAGTGTGTGTGTTTTGATTGTTTGACCGGAATTGTAGTGGTGTGACCAGACTTGTCAAATCGCTGCCTTTTATACCCTAAGATTCGGTATTGACAGATTCAGCCCTTGGGATTTCTATCACCTTTAACATTTGGTTTAAAGTATTTCTAAGGTTAAAACTAGTTTGGGAAATGGCAGATTTAGTCCTTGTTGTTTATAAAAGCAAGGAAACACATAGAAAATTGCATTTAAGTCCCTAAACTTTCTAACAAATGCCAATTTTGGCCCTTTGAATTAAAACTAGTTAACTCCCCCTCAAGTTATAACCCCTTTCAAATACAAAAACCATTTTTGTTAATTGTGTGATGTTGTAGAAACCAGTTTGATGAAATAAATTTGAAATCACTCTCCCCCTCAAACAATGACCCGTTTTCTATTTAAAGAGTTGTAGTCGTTGATTGAGTGTCAAATTTGTTTTAAAAGCACAAACTGATTAATTTTTTAACAACAATGTTTCCACCATGGTTAACATAAATAATTTGAAGAATCAATTAAGAAAATTATTTGGTTAAAAATAAGACTTCTCTTCTTTATGAAGAGATAACGCACTAAAACGTACATTACTCTTTTAAACAGGCCAGGGTTATGTACAAAGTATTCATAACCCATGATGCATGGATATGAGGTAATCCATGTCTGGGAAAAATTAATTACCCGTTGTCAGGAACAACTATCTTTTTGGAGACAAACTTTCCTCATTCTGAAAGTGGGTTGCAGTCTAAAATAACTGCAAGCCATGAAAACATGTTTTAAAAGGTTTAAACTTCTGCTCGAACTTTATTTAAAGACCCGTGTCATTATTGAATGACATTTCTAGGTCCGTAAATATTATCGAATTTCAGAAGACATGTCTTGAAAAATATTTTTGGTATTTTCTATCTTCTGAATTTTATTGTTTTTGTAGGTTTTATATTTTTGTATTTTCTTTTTGTTTTTAAACATGTACATAGGATACATGAAGACTATCCTTTACTCATCTTCTCCTTCTTCAAGACGTTTGAGAGTTTCCAGAGACATACTCTTCATTCCAAGTCGCGGAAGAAGAAATTTGAACCGCTCTCTTAGCAATGCCTTTATGAATATGTCTGCAAAGTTAATAGTTCGTCGTCATGAAGTAAAGTTCAACCACACCATTTTCTACTTGATCTCTTATGAAATGGTGACGTATGTCGATGTTCTTTGACCGAGAATGCTAGACATTGTTGCAGTAGAGAGAAATAGCACTTTTGTTATCATAGTACAGAGGTATATTATTGAATGCAAAACCGCAGTCCGTTAACTGTGATCTCATCCAAAGGATTTGAGCACAATATCCTGACATGGCAATGTATTCAGCCTTTATTGTTGAGATAGTAGTGCTTTTCAACTTCTTCGATGACCAGCTCACTAATTTGTCTCATAAAACTAAGCACTTCCAGATGTACTTCTATGGGTATCCTGACAACCTGTATGATCAGCGTTTGCATAGGCCGTTAGTGCCATAGCGATGTCCTTCGGATACCAAAGACCCATATTAATGGTTCCTCTAAGGTACCAAAAGACTCGCTTCATTTCTTCAAGGTGCTTTTTGGTAGGCGTAGCCTGATACCTAGCACATATGCACACAACAAATACAAGGTCTAGTCTTCTGGCAATGAGGTACATTAGTGAGCCGACCATACTTCAAAACCGAGTCTGGTCAGCTGGAATCCCTAAAGGGTCCTCATCCAGCTTTGATCGATCCACCATTGGTGTATCTATAGGTTCACAAGAATCCATTCCATATTTCTTTAAAATTTCAAGAGCATATTTGGATTAATTAATAAAGATGCCTCCGGGACTTTATGAAACTTGTAATCCTAAGAAAAATGACATTTGTCCCATCATTGACATCTGAAATTTTGAACTCGTCTCTTTTGAAAATATGTCACAAGCTTTAGGATCAGTTGAGGCAAATATAATATATTCTACGTAAATTTAAACAAGAAGACTATGTTTGCATGTTTTCCGAGTAAATAACGTAGGATTAACTACACCCTTGGAGAACTTGTTTTCCAGAATAAATCTTGATAATGTGTCATACCACGCCCGTAGAGCTTGCTTTAAGCCATAAAGAGCCTTTTTCAGATGATAGATGTGTGTAGGATGATCTGGATCTACGAATCCCTCTGGTTGATTGATGTAGACTTCTTCTTTCAGATCATCATTTAGAAATGCAGTCTTGACATCCATCTGGTAGATGGTCATGTTCTTGCTAGTGGCATTTGCAATGAAGTTTTTGATAGCCTCTATCCGTGCAACCGGTGCAAATGATTCTTCAAAATTGATACCCTCCTCTTGATGATATCCCTTGGCTACTAATCGTGCCTTGTTTTTTAGAACATCGCCATACTCATCAAGCTTGACTTTGTAAATCCACTTGAGAGCGATAATCATTACATGGTCTGGTTTTGTTACTAACTCCCATACTTGAAGTCGATCAAACTCGTAAATTTCTTCTTGCATAGCTTCAAACCAGCAAGGTTTAGTTACGACAGTCTTGAAATTCTTAGGTCCGACTTTTAAAAGTACAGATTGGTAAAAGCACCACAAGGCATCGGTAGTTAATTGTTTTATGGTGGATACCGGACGAGAAGGATTACCAATTACATTATCAATCGGGTAATCCTAGGTCTATTTTCTAAGATGATCATGTGGTTGAATGTCCTGGTTGGATTCAGCTGTACTAACATCCCCTGATGATGACTCTTCAGAACGAGGTTCTGGAGCAAACAATTTTACAAAGGGATCGTTGTCAGCTTGAGCAAAATGGTTGTCTTTAAAAGTAGGTCCATCTGCAATACCTTAATGTAAGATAGGAGCTTGAGGATGACGGTGAATGACTTATAGAAGGTGCATCTTGATCAATTGTTGTAGACGAAGGTGTACCGGCTGAAACAACTGGAACTGGAACTTCAGGATCAGGAGGTACCGGTCTTTCAACACTAGGGGGTTTAAAGTATTCATCGAACATCAGTTGGAATAAAATTTCTAGATCTTTATTGGTTGGTGGTACATAAGGAACTGTAGGGACTGGATTTGGTATGAGCCCTGAACTAATTTTTCCAGGCGTTACCAAAATAGGCTTGGGTCCTGAACTGATGTGCACATGAGCCATATGCTCAGTCAGCTCATATATTTAGACGTGAATTGTTTCTATGATTCGTCGGGTTCTCTTGTTGCAGATTTTATAACCCTTCCTGTTGGGAGCATAACCAACGAAAATCCCAATATCTGCTTTTGCTTTCAATTTTCCAAGATCTTCTATGTCATTTGTAGGATAACAAAGAGCACCAAAAACATGGAGAAATGTAAGATCATGTTTCTTACCATGCAGAAGCTCATATAGGGTTTTGTTATGATGAGTATGAATTAGGGATCTATTTTGGGTGTAACAAGCAGTAGCAACAGCTTCTGCCCATAGAAACATCAGAGCTTTAAAAAATATCAGCATTGTCCGAGCAGCTTCCACAAGAGTACGATTGCATCTTTCAACAACGTCGTTCTGTTGAGGAGTTCTCGAAACAGATTTTTGGTGAGTGATGCCAACATTTTCATAGAATTAAGTCAGAACTTGGTTAACAAATTCTATACCATTATCGGTGCGGATGAATCTGACAGTTTTATTAAGACCAACTTGTATTTGCTTTAGAAATTTAATAACAAACTCTAGAGTTTCATCTTTTTATCTCAAAAACTTAACCCTTGTAAATCTTGAATAATCATCAATGATGACCAAAATGTATATTTTCCCATTAATACTTTGCACTCTTATTGGTCCACACAAATCTATATGAAGGGTATGTAAGACTTTCATAATGGTGTTTTCAGGTTTGGGTTTGTGGGTATACTTCTTGCTCTTCCCTAGTTAAGAAGCAGAGCAAAGATGGTCTTTCTCAAACTTCAACCTTGGTAAGCCTCTTAGCAGATCTTTTCTTGCCAGATCATTGATGGTACCGAAGTTTAAATGATTTAGTCAACGATGCTACAACCATGATTTGTTCTTAGAGGCTTTTGACAATAAGCAGATTAGAGAGGACTTCATTATGTCTTCAACAGAGATAGTATACAAATTTAAGCCACGATTACCTTTAAGTAATTCCGCATCATCTACATCTCTAACATAACACGAATGTTTTCTAAATGCAACTTCAAGATCCAAATCACAAAATTGTCCTACAGAAAAGAGATTGTGTCCAAGTCCTTTTACATAGTATACCCTAGAGATCATACTATCACCAATCACGTAATCTCTATAACCCATAATAGCACCAAAATGATCATTCCCAAATCTGACTGTCCCAATGAACTTTTTCATGAAATTCTTGAGCCGTGAGTGATTCCTTGTCATATGTTTTGAGCAGCATGAGTCCAAATACCACAAGACGATATGTACGACCTGCATTTAAAAACAGACGAAGATGGAGAGTTTGGTATGTTGGATCCCTAATTTTTGTTGGGGTCCTGTTGGTTAGCAGAAATAGAAGTATATTTCACAGGAGCATCAATTGTCTGTGTCTCAACTGTAGTGGAAATTGTCTTGTCCTTTTTGTTTCTACATTTGTACCTAGTTAATGGTTTCTGAGTAGTGTTACTAAATCTCTCAGTGATCACAATTTCACTAGTACTAACGTGTTCAGGTTGCTGTAAAGGCACTACTTTGGATTTAGTAATCCTAGTTAAAGGGCACTGTTCTTCTAAAGTGAATTTCTTTCTAGTGGGCTTCCACTGATAACCAACATTAGCAAACAGTTTTCTTGTTGCTTTCCAAACCTGCTTAACTTTGCTCAAAACATTTTTAACAGGTAGGGCATGTACAGACTTTAAATATTGCACAACACACTTATCATGATTAGCAAAAATTAAGCAGTTGTTACATGTCTTGCACACATATTTAGAATTCAAATTAATTACAGTACGCTTAGAGCTAATACTAGAATCAACACGATTCTCTTGTTTCAAATTAGACTTATTGTTCCTAGGGTGATCTTCTACTTTCTTTTTGTTGTCACTTTTAGCTGGCAAGATCCTATTGTTCTTTGTATTGCTCCTAGGCTTTGACCCGCTAGCTTTAGTGGAACTGTTTACTCATGTAGAAAGAATCACAAGTACATTAGTCTTTTTCATTTTTTGTTGCTCAACATGTGTTTGTGTGTTATTATTTGAAGTCCCGCATGTTTCTCTAAAAATCACTTGTTTGTTCCTAATCAAAGAGGTAGTAGCGACCTTTGTATATCTTTTACTGAATTCTTTTGGCCAAGTGCCAATCATATATTCTAACAGTTTTTGAGATCTCTTAGTGTAAAAGCAGGCAGATTCAAGTGCATTATCTAATGGTTTTTCATTTCTAGCCTCTTCTACTATCTCACGAAGTGTTTTTTACACTTTCCTTAAGATGTTTGAGATAATCTAGATGAACTTCCTTATTGTTCCTGTTGTAAAGGAGATTGGTTCAACATCGATTGCATACATACCAGGAGCAAGAACTTTTGGTTTTATAGTATTCATAGTGTTGCATTTCTTATTCTTTTAGCTGAGCCTTTAGTTTCTCATTTTCAATTAACAAAGAATATGTCTTTTCAATAGTTTTAGCACGCATTATCTTAATAGAATCATACAATTCCTTGTAATATTGCTTAACTTTTTCATTCTCTGCCCTAAGACGCTCATTTTGTTCTTGAAGAGTAGTGACATTTTCTGTTAATTCTATGTTCTGAGAATCTGAGGCCTTAATGTCAAGACTACGATCTGCCTCACTACGTTTCTCATTCATGTGAGAGATTTGCATCTTCAATTTTCTAATTGTATTGTCCTTTCCTTGAAGCTGCTTTTTCATTTTGTTGATTGCAATAAATGAGTCAAATTTAGGAGCATCCTGAGATGTCTGTGATTTGTTGTTTCTAAAAGGCTCTTTAAGATTTTGATACTTCAATTGCAAATTTAGGTGATCCACCTCAAGGTTGGAAAAATGTTTTATCATTTCACTATGATCATCTTTTTGAATCTTATGTTTCAATTTAGAAATCTCAGCTTCAAGTTCTAGCTTACGTGCTTATGCTACAGTGTATGCATCATGCATTTTAGAAAATCTAGAAACAGTATTCACAGCATTCAATACACTATACAACAATTCATTCGACAAACAATCAACAAGTAGATTCTCATTTTCAATGAGAAGGTTTTTCCTCTTAATTTCAGCACATTTCTTGTCCACGGCATTTTGTTCAACCTCAGCTTCCATTTATTCAAAAATTTCTTTAATTTCTTTAACTTCTTTAATGAGAGACGTTTAGATTCCCTTAAAATTTTCTTTAATTGTTTTCAAAAATGGAATTACTTTAGTAAGGTAACATTCCTTTGTTTGTTCGAAACCTCGTTCCCCTTCTATGAGACCACAAGGGTATTTCTCTTTTTACAAGTTTTGTCAAATTCCAAAAAAAGTTGTGTGAGTGTATAAATATTAATTTTCACTTGAATTTTTATTAGAAGAACCCTGGAGACAAGCTTTGCAGGTTTATTGGGTGGATACACTGTCATTTCTGAAATTGATTTCGAAACAGAAGACCAATATATATGTTCTACGGACAATTGTCTTTGTGGTGTAAAATTTGCAAAATAATTCTCTTTCAAGTAATCTGGGGGTGCAATCTTAATCTTATTTTTAACCTACAGAGGGGTTTTCAATTTCTCAATCATTCTCTTTCTAGTTATCTCAGCTAACTCAAGAGTATCCTCTGAGTCATGCACAACAACAGGGGCATGATTGGTCTTGACTATTTCATGACCATTATAGAGAGCATATTGAACTTGCATTGCACTGGTGAGATATAAGGGATTTTTGTAGCCTATTGCTACCTTTTTCTTTTCATCATAAAAAGGTTTTGGTTTACATAACATGTGTACCGTTTGAAGAGACTGATCTTGTTTAAATAATTTATCTTCAACTTTTTCTTTTAATGCTTTCTTATCTAAAAAAATTTCAAGGTATTTATTTTCTTTCTATTTAAAATCCTTTTCCAAAGTTGCTACTTCTTCTTTCATTAACTTATGATGGTCAATGGTAGAATTAAGTTGCATTTTTACAGAATAAAGTTCCCTTTTCAAAGATTCTTCCTGAATGTTATGGTAGTGATAATTATTCTAAATTGTTCATCAATCTTTTGTTCTCTTTCAGTTAATTCAAACCTTGCTCTTTTTTCATAAATCTTGACTTGTTCCTTATATCTCGCAAGTTCAGCAGTTAATGATTCATTAACTACTTTGTTCTGCTCATTCGCAGAAATACATTGGGCAGCATGTTCATGCATATCATTGATTATCATCATTAAAGCATCATTTGGCATAGAAGATACATTACTTTGTACAACATGCTCTGCGTTGTTCTTCACATACTGTTCATACGGAATAATATTACTATCACTCGTATATTCAGAATTAGAGTCAACAACGTAGTTTTGTTGTACATCATTTTGCATCTCGTGTACTTCATGATACTTACCAACACTATCTAGATAGTTATCATGATCTTGTACCTTAGATAGAATGTCTGAATCATATAATGCACCAGCTTTATCATAGATTAGATCGGCTAAAGATAGATTTTCCATGAACATGGTCTGTGTAGTAGGAGCCTCATCAACATCAGAGTTAAAATCATTACATTAATCATCTTGAAAGACCTGGTCCACATTAAGTGCTAAATCTTATACTGGTGGCTCATCCACATCATCATCAAAAGTGTTGTCTTGTCCACCTGCAATAAACAACAACTGCTCTTCATCCAAAACCACTCCATTCTCTTGAGCTTGCATCATCAGCATCTTATCCTTGAAGTAGTCTAAATTCTGTGGTCTCTTTGGGTGAGTGCATTGTCTTGCTATGTGCCTTATTCCATTGCAGTTATAACACTTAATAGGCTTTGCTTGACCAGGGTTTGCATTGCCAACTCAGTTCTGAACTCCTCCATTTCTAGCTGTAACTGCTCCCCTTGCATTGTTCCCTGGAACTCTGTTTTGTCTACCCTGAACATTATGAACCACAACCCTGCCGTTTTGAACTGTGGCTTGGTTCCTTGTGTTAGATGAAGTTCTGAGTTGGTTGTTAGTTTGATGAAGGTATGTTTTGTAAGATTAGGCGAGTAGGGCAACTGTTTTATTTAGGTTTTCAATCAAGTCATTAGTTGGGGTAAGTCCTGAATAAAGTGGTGTGTTATCAGCAAATTATGGTTGATAGGTAACTGGTGGGGACATATCCAGATTATGGAATAGCTAATGATTGTGTAAGGTACTGCTGAAGTGAAACATTGGACACAAAGGCAAGAGGATCAATAGAAATTTGAGTGTATATTTCCAACATCGTCTTGTTCTCATTAGCATGTGCCTCGTGTTGCTTCAAGTAAGCATATAGTTGATCATAGTTAGATGTTTTCAATCCTCTGTTTAGTTTGACTGGAGTCATGAATCTACCCCATTCAGGCAATATGTTGTTCACAAACTTTGAGTTAAGCTGCATTTTAGGCATAGTCATCTTAATGTTTCTCATGTCGTTAATGAACTTTGTAAACCTAACATAGTATTCGTGAATGATTTCTCTTTTTTTCTGATGGAAGTGTTCAAAGTCATCATATAATTGTGATTCACGTTCATCTCTTGTTAACTCAGAACCTTCCAGGAGCATCTTGACATTATCCCAAATATCTTTGGCGTCAGTGTAATGATTAATGAGTGTGTAGATGTCTTTGGTAAACCTTGAAGTAGGATATTCGTTGCACGAATGTCAGCTTTATACATTTCCTTTTCTTCAGGTGTAAGGTCTTTAACGACTCTATCCCGTTCGGGACCTAGAGCACTGTCAGCGAGTGTGTCTCTAAACTTTCCCATCTTAAATGGACCTTCATCAATCGACTGAAGTATGTTCTTCCCAGTTTCTTTTCCCAAACAGTACAAACGAATACGTTGTTGCCAAGACTCAAAATCAGACCTATCAAGCATTGGTGGGCGGGTATCAGAACCGGCACTTTGGATATCTTCAGAAAGATTAGTCATCATAAGTGATTGTGAAATGATATGAGATGATCATTTAATGATTAGTGAGTGTATATAAAAAGAGGTGAAGTTAAATTAAGTGTTTTGTTGTTTTAGTTTTGTTGAGTCCAAAGTTTGAAAAATTCCAAGTGTCAAAAACAATAGCTCAAACCGCTGGCAAAGTTACCAAACCGTTGCCTAGTCTACCAAACCACTGTCAAGTTACTAAACCACTGCCAAACTACCAAACCGCTATCAAGTGACCAAACTGTTGCCACCTCAGCACCCCGCCAGAGTTTAGTTTAGTAAACCAATATAAGGAATAAATCTTCAAAACCTGTAACAAACCGCTATGGATAAACCGTTGTGTAATTATCTTAATCTAAGGTAAACCGATGGGAAGAAGAATTACACCAAACCGCTGCTAGAAAACCAAACTGCCATAGTTTTGTTTCCTAAACCGCTACAAAAGTATAATCTTCAAAGAACCATTAAACCGCTACCTATCAAACCGCTATGATTAAAATAATAGTAAACCACTACGAAGATAATTCACCAAACCGTTGCCTAAAAATCAAACCGTCAGAGGTTTGTTTAGTAAACTGCTACAAAAGGAATAAGTCTTCGAAACCTATAAACCACTGTCTATCCAAACCGCTGTGAGAATACTACAAACCGCTGTCACTATCTTACTGACAAACCGCTGCTGAACAGTAAGACAAACCGCTGTCACAATTAGACAAACCGCTGCTGAACAATAAGACAAACTGCTGTCACAATAAGTTAAATTGCTGCTGAATGGTACTGTACGATCTGACAAACCACTGCTGAACAATACTTTTTCTGACAAACCGCTGTGACGAATAAGGAAACAGTATGCCAAACCGCCGCCTAAAAAATACTATTTCCCATAAAAACTCCTGAAAATCACCATTTTGAATGTTTTTGCTTGATTTCTTTTGCATAACTAAGTACTACAAGGCTATAAATACTTGAAAAACCTAAACTTGAACACAACAAACATCAAAATCTAGGAAAGAATAAGAAAACGAGCCATAAACCTTTAAAAAGTACAAATTTTGATCTAAACCAAGCAACAAAAAGCAGACACACATGAGCTAATCATCCCATGGGCTCTGATACCAATTATAGGATATTGGATATCGTAACACAATGGTAATGCTAGGGGTTAGCCGTCTATAGAGAGAAGGAAACTAGAGAGAAAAACTTCTAGTAAGAAAAAGTAATACTTGAATTATGAAATGACCAACCACCTCTTCTATGGGATGAAAGAGGTATTTATATGTCTACAATATTCGGCCCATAGGCCTTGGTATGGGCTTACACGTGTGGGTTTAATACCCGACCTATAACCGTATTTCATACGTTAAACATTAATCTACGAGCTAGGATAAACTGTAAAATACACGGAGTGACCGAGTCTTTTTCTTAAACCAAACACATCTGTTGATGTACTTCTGTAGGGTTATTGCAAACAAAGAGTATGTATCTTTTCTTTGATCATAAGTTGGAACATACTTTTTATGCTCGGTTTCTTATATATAAAGAAGATCATCCTAAACTGTATAAACTATTAGATGCAAAAGTTGCACGATATTGAATCTAAAGTAAGTTTCTTATTATCTAACACATTATCATGTTTGTTTGTTTTAAGTTTACCCTTATGGCACTGACTTTGCAATACAGAATCAACCAACCAAAGGAACAAAGAAGAATAAAGTCATAAGTTATTATCAGTGTACACATTACCATTGATTTTTAATACATATTATATCACTTTTCTTACACTATGTTACAGGAGAAGTTAATATCAATGATACCATATTCTAGAAGGCTTATGATATATGTACCCCCCTAAAATACAATTTGTACCCCCCCCCCCCCTCCCCCGGGTTTTTGCTGGTTTTTTTTTTATTTTTTGTATTTTCATTTATTGACTACACTACGTTGTCATTGTTTTTAATAATTCGCATTTTGTAATATGTTTTAAATATTAAAAACTATGACCTTTGCCTATGTACGCGCGAAAAAAAAAAAAAAAATCGGAAGCTTGGTAAAAACGAAAAATATTATTAAAACTATGACACGGAAAAAACGGAACGAAAAATATAAAGTTTAACAGGTCAAAAGTATGAAACTGTCAAAAATTACGAAACAAAAACTGATAAAAAACTGCGTTGCACTGTAAAAAGGGGGGTACAAAAGGAATCTTTTGTACCTTTTTGTACTTTTTGGCGGGCCAGAGGTACCAATACCCATTCTAGAAAATACAACATTTCAGGTAAAAGCATCTTACTTTATTAATTTTATTAACAAGTATTCAGTATTTAAATAAACCTCACAAGGTTTTTCGGAGGCATTAAAATGAAGGGAAAGAGATAATAAAAAACAACAGTTTCAGGAAGTCGCATTAGATCAGATTTTCTCATATACTAAGTGAGTTTAGATCAGGACGTGTCTGGATGAGGAAAGTCAGTTTTCTTTTTGTTAATTTTTTTCTAGCCTATATATAGGGGTTTGGAATAGGCTCTTTGCATGTTCATTTTGTTAAGAATTTCATATAATTAATTACGCATATCTGGGAATACGATTCCTACTCAAACGTGAGTCAGTCTGGCAGTTTCATTGCTGTTTTCCACTAATCCTTATACTATTTATTTGTTGGGATTAACATATTTTTGCTGTCTTTTTTATAATCACAAATAAAACACATATAGCTAAGCAGAAGACAAGAGAAGTGATAAAAGAAATGGCAAAGTATCTAAGAGTAGATTTGATTCGTTTTCTATAAAGGCTGGCTTGTCTAGCTTCAGCTGGTGGAAATAATATGCTTTGTATGACCTTCTTGCTAAGAACTATTCCGTGTTTGTAGTTTCAGTTAACATTTTTACCTATTATTGCGATGTTCTTCGATTTCTCTTCAGGAGTTTATGGTTATGGTTTGAAACACGATCTATATGATTTTGAAAAGCCTTTAGAAGAGATATCTCTAAATGAGCTTCTTGATGGTAGTTACAAGTGTCCAAATTCTATCAAAGAGAATGAAAAGAAAACAGAAGTCTTACATAAGAGCATTTTGGTATCAGTTAGACCAGCTTCGTCTATTCTTCACCTTTAGAAGCCAAAGCAAACCCCAAATGTGGCAGCCATAGATGGTACTAATAATGATAATGCTTCATCTAGCTTACCAAACCCTGTCGTTTATGGAATTAGCACCAATAGTGATGATAAAGGCGATACAGCCAATCCATCTTCATGTAATAAGGTTAGTTTTCAGCCACACACATTACATTTCTTTTCTGTTGTAAAAAGAGAATAGTATACTAGACACACATGAAGGACTTATTAGTTACTTTTTTTCTTGGTCTTTGAAGGTGGACAACTCTAGCCATGGTCTTATTGATCACCAGCCCAACATACTTCAATTTTTGTTGGTTCCACCAAAAGATGTTTTGGACCGACTATCTCTTCCTCCTCCTAAGGATCTTGATGTTATGCTT
The DNA here is from genome assembly GCA_026074375.1 of Tanacetum coccineum. Lineage (NCBI taxonomy): Eukaryota > Viridiplantae > Streptophyta > Magnoliopsida > Asterales > Asteraceae > Tanacetum > Tanacetum coccineum. Next base: position 18,045 of record BQNB010024419.1, on the reverse strand, counting down.
CTTGACAGTATGAAACCTACTTCAACCTCAAAAGCTAATCTTTATATGCATTTAGCCATAAATATTGATGAATACAGAGGTGGCAATACATGCAGGTTGGACGGGTAGGTAACGGGTAATTATTTTTTGCACGTCCATATGGGCCACGTTAGATTGAGTAAATAAACATATTGTTCAAGAGTTATAAATTGTTTTTTTAAATAAACACTATGATTACAGAAGTTATATAATGTTGATAATAATTTACTTTTTGGAGAATATCATTTGAGAGGTTTAAAAAATACACGTTGATAGATTTTTACGTATTTGACTTTTTATTTCAAGCTAATTATTTTCATCTTAACCCTTAGAGATAAAACACATCACAAAATTACCACCCTTTAATGTGTATACGTGCGCACATACACACACTCAATATGCTTTTAACACTCTTTAATAATGGCAATACAAAATGGAGGTAGTTTACCAACATTTACTCGGTCGCATGTATCCAGATTTAAAGCTAATCAACACAGAATGCACGAAGAAGCAGTGGCATGTGTAGAAGTAAGTCTATTATTATCGTGCACATTATCATATTTTTTATGTATATAAAATTACACTGATGGACTGACTGGTGGTAATGAAGGAGAAAACATCTAAAGAGTTGGGAGCCTTTAAATAACTTCTTACCAACACAACATCAATGTAATAATACACATCCATTAGTAGCACACAAACTATAAGAGTGATATAGGCCCTCATCAAGTTATTGGCGTTTAGATGGGGTTTCATGATCAGTATCAACTCTCCACTACTCAGTTCTAGTTTCTCTTCCCATGAGCTTAATGATGTCAAAGGACTCGTTCAAGATTTTGCTAACAAGTTCAAACTTACTCGTTGAGTATTTCGCTAACAAAAATTTAAGTGAGTTTAGTTTATTCAACCAACTAATAGTCAAGTCATCTTTTCAGTTAAGTTAAAGAGAGACTATATAATTATCATCATGGGCTGCAATTTTGTTTACCTTACCTGGTTATCATATGATAAAATGGTCTACTATGGTTTGAGTAAAAGACAAGGTATACTACCAAATGGAAACATGTAGTAACAGAACCAAATCATGCGATCACTTCGCTCCCATTTTTTTTTTCAGTACAGGTCATAAAATGAAGAAATTGCACCCACCTCTTTTCAAGAAATCAGAACCAATTTGTGTATTTTCACCACGTTTGCCCATTACAGTGTCTGTGACTGGGCTATTGCTTCCAAAGTGTAAAAAGTAAAACGAAAAACTGAACCACCACTGAAGCTAACAGAAAGTTTAAATGGTAGCTAACAAGAGACAGTTTAAATGGTAGCTTCTTACTTCAACCGTATCCATTTAAGGCTGAATTTGTACTATTTTAAGTGTTAATAGCAATATTTTGTGACAAAATAAACTAAATTGTTCTATGATTGTTATTAGCATCATCACCCCACGTGCTCAACTGCAGTGTCGAAATTAAATTTTACCGGTTAGTGTTCACTACAAAAAAAGGGACATTTAGTGACACAATTTTTAATGACAAAAAAAAGTGTTAGGTAAAAGTACAAATTATACTTATACTTTTCAAAAATGTAATAATATTTTAGTTTTTGCTCACACTTTTTAAAATGTGAGCAAAAGTTGATTATTTACCCACACTTTACATAAAATGTAATGCAAAAGTCTAGTTTTACCCCACTTTTAAAAAAGTGTGAGCAAAAGTCTAATTTGTACACACACTTTATCTAAAGTGTGGGCAAAAATATAGTTTTGCTCACAGTTTTTGAAAAGTATAAGTAATAGTCTTACTTTTACTCACACATTTTAAAGAGTATAAGTAATAGTGTTATTTTTACCAACACTTTTTAAAAAGTGTAAGTAATAGTCTTACTTTTACCCACACTTTTTTTTAAAGTGTGAGAAAAATGTAGTTCTTATAAGAAAATGTTTGGAAAAGTCTAATTTGTATTTGTACTTGTTGAAAAATGTAAATACAAGGCTCAGTTTTTTTTTCAAGATAGTTAAAAGTTAAATGTATTTAAGTGAAGTTTGCTTTTACTCTTCAAACTTTTTACTAAATAGTTAAATGTTTTTACAAGACAGTTAAAAACTTTACTACTCTTTAAATTATCAACTATTCAGATCTATTTTAGAATGTATTTAATAAAAAGTATTTACTTCTGCTATTTACTAAAAACCGACAATTATGCTTTGTTGGACCGGATCGAAGACCGGACCGGACCGACCCGGATCGGACTATCTCGGTCCGGTCTTCAGCAAGTCGCTTTCGGTCCAGTTCGGTTTTCGGACCGTAAGCACCGCTAAATAATGTATTTAATATTTTAGGAGCAGTAAATGTATTTACTCCTAATGATATTAAAATGATTACACATATCATTTTCCCAAAATCAAAAAGTTTGACTAAAATCGTATAAATGTATTTACCTATAACGACACAACTGGTAAAAAAATGATTACCAGAGTTATTTGAAATGAACCAAAAAAAATGATTACTCTCTAAAAAAGTCTACGTATTAAAATGATTCAACTCTCACCCTTTCCCCATTTCCCCATTTCCCCCAAATCAACTCTCACCGTAGATCATAAACTCAATTCGTTATGGCAAAATCGTTAGGGTTTAATCGAAGCTCACCGTAGATCATCACTCAAATCGTTAGGGTTTAATCGAAGCTCAATTCGGTAAGTTGTTTTACGATATTTGTTACATGATATTTAATTATGATGAAGTTAGGCTTTAACTCATGGATTTCAATGAATTAACTTATTGAGCTTGTCAAGTTGTTGTTAGTTGTTACTATTACTGTTCATGAATTATGATTTGTGATTTGTGTCACTCTAGGAGCGATTAGGTTTATTACTGTGTGTGTGATTGATGTGTAGAGATCGCCAGATGCGTTAGGTTATTGAGCTTTCTAAATTCTTACTACTACTAATTATGTGTGTAGCTGACTGTATGTGATTGATGTCGATGTATTAATGCTAGATGCGTTAGCTTGTTGAGCTTGACAAACTGTTACTGTATGTGTGGAGCTGTGATTAGTTATCACACTTCTGAATAGCCGCAATCGATGAGTAGCAGTTGACGTGATGCGTTAGGTTCTTTTAGTTGTTACTTGCTCTATATGTTTATGTTTTAGGTCTGTTTATGTATGTATGTACGTATGTAACTGTCACGCTAGATTGCGTTAGGTATTTGCACTTCTGAGTTGTTGCTACTGTAGTGCGTTTATGATGTTTAGAGATCGGCATATTGGTCTTCTTTTCGCCGCCTCCTCTTTTCAATTTCAAGCCCGATGCTCTGTATATGTTTTTTACAATATAAACATGAATGGTTAATTCATGTTTGTTCATTTAGCACCTAAGTGTCTACATTTATAAAAAGAATAATTAATATAAACATGAATGGTTAATTCATGTATGGTTAACCCATTTATAAAAAGAATAATTAATAATAAGCTACTCATCTACATTTATAACTAAATCGATAATATACAAATATAATAAGCTAATCATTGTATTCAGGCTCTTCATGTAGCTTCCTCTTTAGATTATCAGATGATCTAAGAGATGATCGTGTCTTTAAATTCATCTTCCACACAGCAGCGTGTATGTTTTAACTGACATTCTCATACAGGATATACAAAACGGATGATCACATACTGATAGTATCACAAATTTCCGCTCTGCTATTGGCTTTTTAACCACTATCTTTCTTGCAACTTCACCCACGTCGCTTCTTGGACGTCGGCGACCCTTCTCCTATCTTGATAGGTTATTGCACAATATTCTGATCGTGATGGATAGATCGTGGATGTATACCACACCTAGGGCAAGTAAACGATACACAAATGGTGTTGAGTATTTTTTAGACTTTGCTTTTGAGAAATCAAGTCAAAATGGGACTATTTTATGTCCCTGCATCGATTGTCAAAGTCTGTTATTCGCTAAAAGAGCAGTAGTGTATGACCACCTGATATGTTCTGGTTTTAAGAGAGGGTATTTGTATTGGAAAGATCATGGGGAAGTTCATGAGGCAGCACCTTTAGGTAATAGACGAGAGGATGAGGGAATTTATCAACATGACATGCATGGGTTACTCGATGACCTTTTCCCGACATTACCAATGGAAGGAAATAATGCAGATACTAGTGAAGGCGAAGAGAATACTAGTTTAAATACTAAACCTGTGAAAAATGATGGTACAAAATCGAATGACTTACTTAAAGATGTCGAACAGAAGGTATATGATGATTGTGATCCTAACACTTAAACAACTTCATATTCATGAGTCTCAAGTCACTTCACATTAGTATCATGAATAAATTTATAGATGTTCATTGAGTATGTGTTTTTGCAATATAGCATAACACTTGTGCTCTTGTAAAACGTCTATGCATAGGTCCTAGGCCTTGGGTACGCAAAATTGAGTCAGACCATAGCAATTCTGCTGGTTTGAGCTGGTCAATTCAGTTCAGTTATGGTCTTTATGAAGTTCAGTTTAGATTATTAGTCCTGTGTTAGATTAACAGGTGGTCTGACGTATTATTTATGTATGCAGTGTTCATGATACTCATCCCAACAAATCAGATGCAAATCATCATCATACGTCAGGTAGTTTCTTATTAGACTTGCAAGCCTTAAACTATATTTATATAGTTTTTATATATGCATGGCTTCAATAGTTTTTTGTGTACAGTTCTTCCGGTAAAAGAATCAACTGTTCAAAAAAGTGCTCTCAAAAAACCAGGTGGAATTCGTCATCATACTTCAGGTAATTGTTGACTATAACAATTTTAATACGTGCAAGTACTACAAGAAGCCTTAAATAGTACTTGTAGTCCGTGTACAGTTTTCATGCGTGCTAGAGTTAAATAATTTTTGTATATACAGTTTCTACCGGAGACAAATCATGTGTTCATGATATTACTATCAATAAATCAGGTGTTGATCATCATACTTTAGGTACTTGTTAATTCTTACAGTTTTATACGTAGAATTTCATTAACAAGCCTTAGGTTTTACTTGCAGACCTTTTAACTTTTTTGTGTGTACAACTTTTTTTACAGGAAATAAATCGGCTGTCCATGACACTCTCAGCAAATCAGGCACAAGTTATACATAGAATTTCTTTAACAAGCCTTAGATAATACTTGTCACCCTTTTAATTTTTTTTTGTACAACTTTTACAGGAAACAAATTAGGTGTCCGTGACACTCGCAACAAATCAGGCACAAGTTATACATAGAACTTTTTTAACAAACCAAAAATATTACTCGCAGCCTTTTTATTTTATTTTTGTGCAACTGGTACAGGAAAAAAATCAGCTGTCCGTGACACACTCAACAAATCAAGCACAAGTCATTTTAATACTTCAGGTAGTTTTTTAGTTTAAATGTGTTAGCTAAAAACAACACTAAATATGCGTAAATAAGCAAATGGTATGATAATATGTTGAAAATGCCATTATCAGTTTACAACCGGCTTGTATAATACTTGCAAGCCCTTCTTTTAACTGTTTTGTATGTACAGTTGCCATAGGAAAAGAAAAGGTTGTCCTAAAATGCTTGGAAGCACTTTAACTGATACCGTCAACAAATCAAACGCAAAAGCCGTCTTCATACATCAGGTAGTTGTTTATTTAAGAGTTTTATATCTGTTTCAATAAGCTATAAACTACCAGTGGCGGGTTGGGTCGGTTTGGATAATGGGTCAAGTGAGTTGTGGGTCAAATGGGTCATGGGTCAAATAAGTGAAATGGATAAAAAGGGTCGTGGGGCAAACGGGTTGGGTCGGGTCAACCCATTATTTTATGCATTCTATCTAACATGAATTTAAATTATCGTAATCGAGTTTCTGGTAAGTTTTGTGATGGTCGTCTGATTGTATAGATATTTAGACACCATTCTAACCCTTTTCATGGCCCATTTGACCCACTCACCTGTTATTGTTTTTTTTACTCAAATGACCCAAATGACCTGTTATTGTATTGTTTTTGACCCAGTTATTGTTTTCAACCCATTATGATGAAAATCTTACCCACATGAGGTTTGCTAGGTTTACCTTAAACACAATTATGTTGTTTTGTACGTGCAAGCCTCTGAGCAGTTTTTATATGTGCAGGAAACAATTAAGCTACATGAGGATTCCGAAGTCCCAAGCATGCCTGTTTTCTTTTTTTTAGCTCAGTTAGATTTGGTTGGATTGCGATAACTTGTACTTTCATTTCGGACTTGAGAAAGATGTTCGTAACTTGTTTGTGATTACGCAAATACTTGGTTTATATCGATATTTGGTTGAAATAATGTAGATTCTAATCTCAGTTTTTTTGTATGTACTAGTTAATTTGGAATAATTATAACAGCCTAATATGCATGTATAAAGAGTACATATAACCAGTTGCTTTACTAGTAGCCTATAGTGACACATGTATGTGTCAGAAATAGTCTCAACCTATCCTGACACTATTAAGTGTCAGGAAACTGTGTCATTATATACTTTTACCACCTGGACTTTTAATGACACTTTTTATAAGTGAAGGTGAAAAAAAAAATCTTTTAGTGACACTTTATTTGACATTTTCTGACACTTTTCGTGTGTCATTAAAAGAGTTTTTTCTTGTAGTGGTTGTTATAATCGCATCCTTGTTACTTGTTACTAACAATCCGACAAGAGAACAAGGTTTTAAAAATGCTCTAATGTATTAAAAAGGCATAGTCTCGGAAGTAATTAAATGGAGTTTAAGGTACAAAACCGAAATCACAAATCTAGAATTATCTCCGAACACTTGTTAACAAGCAGAAAATGTTTCTTCAAATCATAGCTCACTGTCGTCGGTTTCTTCTTCACCTGATCCTTTACCATTGACTGCAACAAGCTCCGTGTCGAATATAAGTGTGGCCCCACCTGTTCAGATTATAAATATATAGATAATTAAGTACAGGTACAACCATACAAGATAGCTTACACTAATTTTCTTTGACATAAATAAACACAGAAAACGAAGCAACAATTACCAGGGATAGTAGGTGGTGAACCCTGCTCTCCATAACCCAACTTTGCAGGTATCTTCAACTTACGTTTCTCACCAACGCACATGCCTAGTATTCCCTGGTCCCATCCTGGAACAATAAACTCGTTAAATATGAACAGATAAGTTTGGTTCAATGAATGCAATTCTGAGCCCTTTACTAGTGTAGAGAAATAATAATGCAACAAATTTAGACAGACTCACTAACTGAATGAACAATAGAAGGATACCAGTTAAAAATATCAAGACATCTTATATTATTAATCACAATGAAAGACTACTAAGTAGGTCTGACAAACTATGATTTACAGCCATTCCCCATGGAAGACATAAGCTAAACCATAGAGGCTTTGGTATGTTCGTTTAACGGATTTAAATACTCCTATATAATTACATGTCTTTACATGCTGCCTGAGCTCAAGGTGTACCATGACCCCCTACTATGCCCTTGAGCCTTGGAACATGGCAGCATCATTGTTGTGGTAGTTAATACTCAATAGTGATTGCTTTATGGAATAACGTTGCTAGTAAATGGTGGTAAAGGTGATCGTAATATTGTTTCATACCTTTAATCACCTGACCAGAACCAAGCTCGAATTCAATCGGGTCACCTCTCTCAAAGCTGGAATCGAAAACAGTTCCATCAGTGAGTTTTCCCTGGAAAAAGAACGGAAGTCAATGTTAGCTAATACAACACTTAATTTGCAACACTTAAGATATGTCAACTTCCTATTCACATTTGTCTTAATTTGCAAGTCCTTTGAAGTGCAACAACAAAAGAAATACTCCAATTAGTTATTTATTTGATACAGGTGACACAGACACACCCACTAATGTATCCGTCTATGAAACAAGGACTTCAAAATAAGCAAAACTTGTATGTTACTTATACCATTTTCATTAGGGTGGAAGCATAAGAATCAAGGCAAAATTATGATCCAGCAACTTAAGCCTCTCGCAATAACATATCAATAACTAGACCATGTACTAAGAGTGATAACAAGGTGAACTTTGGTAGCTATCCTGTCCTTGAGGTCAGTTCAATTAAACTTTAAGCAACTGCTACACATACAGAATTTCCTTGTTTCACTAAGCCACTCTGATAATTAAAACCTTGAGGGCACTTTAAATGATTTTACAGCACATCTCAAACTTTAAGGTACGAGAAGCAGACAATTTTGAGACAACAGTATCAAAACTATATATAACTAACTAAATTCAGAATAGAGGGGAGTGAAGAAAGGAAGCAGCTATATATCTACTCACCCGGTAGTGAACTTTAATCCTATCACCTTTGTGTGCTTGGATTTCACATGACGCAGGCTTGAACTGCAACAACAAAAAACAGGGCGTTCAGTACAGAATAGAGAAGGTAATTACTCAAAAGTCAAAACCATCCATCTACAATTAGTCCATTACACAGCTTAGTAGCTTACACAAGCTAGATAAAAGTTGTGATATACTAAGCAATTATAAAACATAAAAAAAATATTTAATAGCTACGTAATCTGCATTACCAACATTCCACACCAAATAGTTTTCCAACATAACCAAATGTGTTGCGCATGACACACCCATAAAAACCTTTTTTTCTAACAAGTAACAACAGATCAACTAGAAACCTCACCACATCTACGTGAAACTCGTCTTTCAAGGGACATTACATGCTCAACAAATCGTAATTTCCCTGATCCTTAAGAAATGAAAGTATGTTGATATTTATAACCATTTTCTTTGGGCGTTATTTTATTCCGTAAAACAGATCGACCAAAAACTCTTAATCAACTAAGTTCACTATCAGCAATCACATATACACATACATAAAAGTATAAAACATATAAATACTAACAATTAATAACTCATGTATATTAAAAACAACACATAAGCTGTCGGATTATACCTTAACGCCGATCTGTAGCTCCGTAACATCCGCTATCTTCTTTGCCGAAACTGTTCAATCACACAAACATCAATTAAACGAAATATATAAATATAAATTAGTAAATTACAACTAACCGAATGTTGCAGCAATTAACAGAATTAAGAGTGGGTATCCTTTCATCATTGTAGAGCTGGTAATGAAATTATAATTTTTTTTGGAGTTTGTTTGAATTAATATAGGTCAGTGTTTTGTTGTGATTGTGTGACGTGGCAAGTGGGAAGATCGTGACGAGGCTTAGCCAATTGTGTGTTGACACGTTGTATTGAGGAAATGGGGTTTTACGTTTTGTGTGTTTGGAAAATGTTTTTTAAGGCAACAAAAGTATATCAAAATCAACTCATTGAGTCCTTGAGTGACCACGTATACAACTTAAGATTTAGACATTCGTATGATGACGTATAAAATTCTTGTTAGCTTAATTTTTAACGAGAGATTAAGCGGTCGGGTATTGTTACTTTAATATTTGTTAATTTTTGCCTAAAATATATTTTTAGTCTCAAAATTACAATAGTGTAATTTCAAAATAACTTTAATGCTAACCATAAACAATTTTAGCAAACATAAAATTCGTCACTTCATTTTATAAATAATATGCCAAAACTGTAAAGCATCAAACAATGAAGAAAATGAAAAAGAAAAACTACAGCGGAGCTAATTTAAGCCTAAATCGTCCCCAATACATGATAGCTGCTCGAAAGATACTACGCAACCTGGTTGTGCAAGAGATGGAACAAAAAAAAATCCTAAATACAATGAGGCGTGGCAATAGATGACAATCACTCAAAAAAATCTGCAGAAGTTGGTCTTGCAATAGATCGAAATACTCCTATGTACATTTATCAATCGACATTTTTTTCAACATATCTAGCCATTATATCTATATACTATATGTGGAAAAAAAACGACGTCGTTTTAAATATTCGAGCCCAACAACGGCCCACAAGAAAAATAAGCTTCCTTCGGCCCAAAATAAATTTTAAAAAAAGAATTTACAAAACGCCCACTGAACTTTTAACTATTTACGACTTTTTTATAGAATAAACTTTATTTATCAAATATATACCATATATGTAACACCCCCATTTTTACAATATAGCAGCGGAAGCTAATCTGGGGTATTACTTCATGGATACAACAATTATAATCATAGAAAACAACTTTAAAAGAGATGTTGTTGGAAAAATTTAGTTATCATTCATTATAATCAGAGTTTTTACAAAATGCAGGTCCCAAAATCTAAAATATTATGTTTGAATGATAACAGTTCAGCCATCTTCGAGTCCATGCCACTCCGTGCCGCAACTTGCTTAATTACCTGAGATAAACATGCTAAAAAGGGTCAACACAAAGGTTGAGTGAAATTCATAGGTTTGAAATGTAATAATTGAATACAAGTTATTATATGGAAATATTGGCATTACTAGGATAATTATCATGGAGAACATTTAATATCATGGAGAACAGTTGAATATTATCATATGGTTGAATGCAAGTCATTATAATGGTAATAATTGTAACGAATACAATTATCATGGAAAATCAGGGTAACATTATTATTGCAGCTAAGCTCATGACATCAATACATTAATAGAGAAATCACCGTAGTGATATTGGTTAGGGACAGATGTCCCCGTGGAAAAGATAACTTGCCAAGGTTACCTATTAGGACAAATATAGTGCGTTTGACTACCCTAAGCATGGGTATACAAACGGGAGCCGTCACCCCCAATAGATTCATTCACAATATTCGTGTTGACTCGCAATGCAAGTAATTAATGATTCATGATATGTAAATAATGGCACTGGAAGCTACTTAGGCAATAATATATCTGGATAGCATACATTTAGAAAACACTTGCATTCATGGTTTATATCAGGTATCACAGGTTTATAAAGTATTCAAAAGATTGAAATATGGGGTTATGAATTCATTAAGCCTTTGAAAAGTAATCACATTGTTATAAGATAAACGAGTATGTAAAAGAGTTTGTAACAAGCATGTATCCCCCTCGCGGGTTTATAAAACATTCAAAAGATTGAAAAGCGAGGCTATGAACTCACCTGATAGGTAGATGTAATAAATATTCTAAAATGAAAGCTGACGACCTTATCACAAATCTGAACCGGAGAAGGTGATAATAGTAAAATAATAGTAAGATACCCTCAACCAACCTGAGTAAAATAATTCAAGTCTTAGGAAGATTGTACTCTAGAACTTTGGTTTAAGAGTTATGAGTTTGATTGAAGAGTTTAGAATTATTGTATCACCGTTCGGGCCATCATAATTCAGAAGTCATTCAGTAAACGTTTGAGGAGTCAGGGCACTTTAAATCGTAAACCCAACAAACTCAGTCAGAACGTAATACCAAGATGAAACCTCTTAATATGAAGCTACACCTAGTATTGGGAGATGGTGAATGATGTAATGATTAGAACATAAGCAGTTTTAAGCATTTTATTCAATATCCGGAAATGTTAAGCACGAGGAGCGTTAATTAAAGTTATGTCTGGTAATGTTTTAAATATGATTTTTCACTTTTTCAAAATGTTACATTTTAAACCCTGGGGTTTAGAAAACTGCAAGTAGGCCCCTAGGGTTTGCATTTTTACGACTTTGGTCCTTCAACTTTTATTGATATACCAAGTAAACCTTGGACTTTGAAAAGTGACATAATAGACCCCTATAGTTATAACTTTGATAAAATGACACTTTTAGTCCTTTTAGTTATAAGTTTCTAAAATTTACGATATATACCCCTTGCATGGATTATAATTACAAAACATGTCCAAATTGCCATGCAAGCTTAATTTAACATTTCAATAGTCATTTATAAGTTATAATAAACTAAAATATGAAGATTTAACACAACATAAGTTTAATTTAACGATTCGTTAAGCTAAAAGGTAAAACGGGTCAAATTAGGGTTTCAAAATGAAAACGCGCGGGTTTTAAGGTCAAATTCTCTTATAACTTATCAAAGTACTTATTTTAACATTATAATAGCTTATTAGGATTGATTATAACAAAAGTTTACAAGTTTAACCCATAGTTTAAGTAAAAACATGAAATTAGGGTTTCGGGTGTACGGTTTTGGATCAAAAAGGCATAACACTTAGGTTTTTGAGTTCAAAGCTTTATATTATGATTTTAGCAAGATCATATGAACATTATAACATTACATGAGCAGAATATAAGCTTAGAGAACCTGGTTTGGGCTTAAAGCTTGGAAACGGGTCAGAATCGGGACTTTCGGCTTTGTACGGCTAGAATAACGACTCTCGGGCTTCGTTTCTTGGTTTCTTTTGCTTCCTTTCTGTACTTGAGACTTCTTAAGATCTATTAGAATTCATATTGAGCAAGGAGTTGCTACTATGAAGGGTTATAGAGGAGGAAGTGGGGGATGAAGAAGAATGAACACACTATGCCCCTATTTATACCCATTTGAAGTAGCAAGGAGTAAGCAAGGGTTATGATCTGGTCTTGACACATAGAGGGTCTAGGTTATGATGTGTAGAAGCTAGGAAATCAATGGTGGAGGTCTATGAAGTAGCTTTGATGAGGTGTTTGGGGTTGGGGTATGCCGCGGCTGAAGTAGGCAAGAACAAGGCCATGTGCTTTTCAAAATTGACCAAGGATAAGTCAAAGTTGCTTAGTAAGCTGCTATAAGACTTCTAGAAGAGTTCTTAGGTGGTCATTTGCACATGGTAGCAATTTAGAGGGGTTAAAATGGTCATAGAAGCAAACTAGGTCTATTTTGGGTTCGACGGGTTCTTCAAAGGTTTTAACAAGGTACATTGTGTTATAAATGATTAAGGAATGATGAAATAGGTTGTTAAGGTCTAGGATTAAAGTAATTAGTAAAGATTAGCAATTAGTTTGGGTTAAAACGGAGTAGAATTGAAGAAACATGGTCACAGATACCAAATGGTACGGTTTAGGGTTTTCTTGACTTTCTTTGCTTATAATTTGTATACTTTTGATTAGGAATGATGGAATACAGATCCTAGGGCTTATATAAAGTATTATCAATGAAGTTTGGTCGTTGGTTTAAGTTAAAATGGGTTGAAATTAAGAAAATAGGTCAAAGTTACAATTAGGGCATAATTAGGGTTTTCTGGATTCGTTAAGGTTTTCTAGGCTTTGATTTCTTTCACATGGCCAAGTTAATGATAGATAATGATTTGTAAACTTATTTTATGAGTTTACAATGGCCTTTGGTTGGTTATTTGGGATTAGAATGGTTTAAAACGAGTAAACGGGTCAAATGAACCAATTAGGCACATTTTGGGTTTCTAGGATATGTTTTACGTACAAGTGAAGTAAAATGATGAAGTAATGATGAAATAATGATTGAATAGGATTGATATGATTGTAAAATAAGTTATTAAAACTTAATTAAGTGTTGGTTTGGGTTTACAATGGATAAAAGCCAAGAAACAGGTCATAGTTTAGAAACTAGTTCGGTTTTAGGGTTTAGGGCATCCGATAATGGTTTAAAGCCCGTTTTGATATGATGTTGCAAATGGTACCTTTTAGTAGTAATATACCTTGTAATAATGATATTATGATATTGACTTGATATGTTATGATGTTTGCTTGACATATATGAAGATAGGATTGCCATACGTAGGTTGTCCGAGTCCGTTAACTTAAGTTATGCAGGTTATATTGCATATTGAGATATTGGCAAAGTAATGTAATGTAATAAAGCGAAAAATTTCCCTGAAAAAGGTGAGTTCATATATAACTGATAGATTGTACATCATCTAACTTAATAGATGGATATTTACATTTATGAAAATTGCGGGTTGTTATAAAAATGGCTTGTTATGTTTTGCGCGAACGCAACATCAGGTCTAGTGCATCTAACCGCATACATAATGGATCCTACAGACGAAGCATAAGGAACATTTTGCGTACGCTTCACCTCTTCAAGTGTAGAAGCACCTTGTGTTTTGTTCAACTCAAGTCTTTCTTGCATGTGGATATTGCCACGCTTGGAATTATCCATCTTAAGTCTTTTCAAGATTTTATCCATGTAAGCACTTTGACTTAATCCAATTAACCACTTAGATCTATCTTGATAGATCTTGATTTCAAGAATAAACGCCGCTTCCCTAAATCTTTTGTGGCAAAACACTTTCCTTACACTTTGTAACATTGGAATGTTGTTTTCCATGATAATTATGTCATCAACATATAAGATGAGGAATGTAACATACTAACATTACCCCCACTAACCTTTTGATATACACATGGCTCATCAAGATTTTGAGCAAACCGCAAACCTTTTTGATTTCCTCCTTCAAATCTTTATTCCTGATTTTTTATTCTTGCTTAAGTCCATAAATGGCTCTTTTAAGCTTTCATACTTTTCTGGAGTTTACATTCAATAAAGCCTTTAGGTTTGCACCATGATAAATATCTTCATCAAGAAAAACATATAAGAGGGGGGATGTTTGGATTGCTTATCAAAAATAGATTATGCGTTATGAAATTGAATAATCAGATAATCACTGTATCAAAACGCTGGTTTTTGGAAATATGGTGTTTGGATTTGATTGATGATTGTTTGATATCACAATAATCAATAATTGTTTTTTGAATGTTTGCAAACCATAATATTAAAAAAGCTTATTGCATATGACCAAAATAGACATTGTTAATATGATTATTTCTTTCTTTTTTATAAACTATTACAAGAAACATAATTTTTTTTCTTTCTATGAATCTAAGACACAAAAAAAGTGATAAACACTTTTTAATAATATTGTGATAAAATTATGAAAATAAAATATTAATTTATAAATCTCATCACCAGTTTCATTATGTACAGATGTACAATACACTTTTACTTTGTTTTAATACATCATTCAACTCCCTCAAAGGACATATGCATAACAATAATTCAATTATCAACACCCTCTGACTTCACCTTGTATCCATCCTCATATCTGTTGATATCAATACAACCATTAAATTAGTCCACACACTTTAAGGAATGGAACTCGATTTACAAAATTCCATGGTGGTGATGGCATATTTTCTAAATCGATGATAATCTTCTTGTCGTTCGTGGGACTTCGAAATGATATCGTTGGATTAAAGGATGTTAAAGGTTGGAATATCATCTATTAACTTGAATATTTGTGAAAAGGATTTTGGTAGAAGAAGTGATGATACTTGATTTGCAATGAACAAGATAATGTTCATTTGAGGGTATTTTTGGTAAATTAATATTGTATAAAAGATCTTCCATACCTGCATTTAGCAACAACAAGTGGCAGCCTGCTTTTGGAAAATGGCGTTTTGAACAATTGAAAACGCAGATAAGCACTTTTTCCTTTTTGCTATCCAAACACTACTTCTTAGATCATTACATTTTGAAAACGCAATAAGCAGAGATAATCAGGTTACAAATGCAATCCCAAACACCCCATAAGAATGCAGTTTTGGCATCCATTTGTCATATCTCATAGTCATAGAATGCCGCTATGACTATTAGAATCCTAATAGCTCTAATGTCAGGAACATGTGAGAATTTTTCTTCATAATCAATCCCGTAGGTATGAGTATTACCCTTTGCTACAAGGCGAGCTTTATAGGTGTATACAATGCCATCCATGTTAATCTTTTTCTTGAAAAGCCATTTACTCCTAACGGTCTTACCATTAGGAGGAAGATCAACCAAGCGCCAAACTTGATTATCTTTCATTATGCATCTCCCGCATATCAATAGCATCGAGCCATTTATTAGATTCTGGATCTAATAATGCAGCTTTATAGTTAGCAGGTTCATTAAGATCCCTTAAACTATGCTCCTCCACTTCTACATTTAGCCATAAGCGTTCAGGAGCTTGATGTGTCCTTACGGGCCTACGAACAGGATCTTCATCCTCTTGAGGTGGTTCGAAACCTTCAACCTCAACAGGAATTTCGCTAGTGTTTTCAGAAGATGACGTATCTTCATCTTGAATTTCTTCAAGTTTTACTCTCTCCCACTTTGCTTCTTGAGATATTAGATTCTTCTCCAAGAACTCAACATAACTTGCAACAACAATTTTGTTGTCATGTGAGAAGTAGAAGTAGTAACCTATGGTTTCCTTTGGGTAACCTACAAAGATACACTTAACAGATCTTTGTTGGAGTTTATCAAGAGTATCACGCTTCACAAGCGCCTCACATCCACAGACCTTTAAGTAAGACAAGTTAGGAAGTTTTCCATACCATAATTCATATTGTGTCTTATCAACCTTCTTGGTTGGAACCATATTGAGAATGCGTGTAGCAGACTCTAGAGCATAATCCTAAAAGGATAACAACAGAGTTGTAAGATTCATCATTGATTAAACCAAGCCCAACAAGGTATAATTTCTCCTATCAGAAGCGCCATTGTGTTGTGGTGTGTATGGAGGAGTAAGCTGTTGGACAATTCCACATGCTTTTAGATAATTGTTAAATTCTTGACTTATATATTCGTGTCCTCGATCTGATCGAAGAGCCTTTATAGTCTTCCCGAGATGATTTTCTACTTCATTCTTAAAACCTTGAATGTTTCAAAGACTTCATGTTTATGTTTAAGTAAATAAACATAAAGATTATGAAGTAGCTAGCACCTTGTCTTGACACATGTCTAAGTGGACCACAAACATTCATATGTATTAGCCCAAGACGATCAATCGCCCTCTCCGAACTATGCAGAAAAGGTTTCCTTGTCATCTTACCCGATAAACAAGATACGCATTGATCAAAAGATTCAGAATCCGTTGATTTTAAAAGCCCATCAATACGTTTATTGCTTATATGAGCATGATGGCAGTGCCACACACAAGTAGAGTCCAAGTTAGGCTTGGATCTTTTATTACTAACATTTTAAACAGAATTAACATTTGACACAAGATTAAGGATATAAAAAATGTACGGGCTGCCATTTGCTTATGTTTATGTTTATCATAGAGTCAAGAAAAGAAAAAGAAAGAGATTGATGTAGAGTTGTGTAGAGTTTGTATATCTTTGTCCGAGTTCTTGGCTAAGCAACTAAATCAGCGTGTATTCGTATAAATAATTAGCTAACCATTTCACCCCAAATTCACCCAAAAGCCACCCAAATGTATCCTATCCGTTTCCGTTTCCGTTAATGTTATCTTACACCTACACCCCATACCTTTAAAAGCCCTCTTTGACAGTAATGACTAGTACTTGCGCCTAGCGGTAGAGGTTTTAATCATTTACCAAGCCTATGGTAATTTATATGCTATGACAGGTAATGAGTGTTGATTTTCTGTTTTTCATAGTCGTTATAATTTATTATACACCCGAGAGAAAGAGAGAATCCTAAACACTTTTGTGAGGTGCTAGTATATACTTTTCGTGCTTTTAATTACGAGGTCTAGAAGGTTGTGTTGTAAAAAGCTTTTAAAGAGTAGGTTAAATTCCCCCAATATTGCTATTGTCTAGGTTGAAATGCTCATTTGCTTGAGGACAAGCAAATCCCAAGTGTAGGGGTATCTGATGAGGTGTATTTTATACACTTTTCCGGGGCCATTCCCCATAAATCATGCAAATATGCCCAGATTATGTGCTTAATCATTTGTTTTCAGCACTTGGATGGCATTTGGAGGAAATCCGCGTGACTTGGGCTCATTTGGAGAAGAAACGGACAAGATTACGGCTCTACACCAAAAATCATGAAGAATTGTGCATACAGAGCGTGGAGATAGCGTCGCCATCATAAAGTACGGCGTTAGGATCTTCATCGTGACAGCGTCAGAGATCTAGCGACGGCGTCAGGACGTGGCCGACTTAAAGAGGATCTAGAATCATCCACCTGGCGACGGCGTCACAACTTCAAAGTGACGTCGTCGCGTTGTTTTCACTATAAATACAAACCGATTTTAGGGTTTTAAGTGTGTAACTTTGAATAACTTTTGGGAGACGAACCCTAGTCATTCTAACAGCTTTTTAGGTCGTTTTTAGGCCTCAAAAACCTATTGTAACTACCTTCAATCCATGTTTTAATCAATTAAGATTGTTTATCATTAATCATT